>BSEG01000013.1:39872500-40172500 GCA_036245055.1 Diospyros kaki
CCGCTTATCCAATATCAAAGCTGGTTCTGCCAGAGAAGAAGCATCAGAACCCAGATCCAACAAAGTAGAGGAAACCAATTGTGCTCCTACAAACTTCTTGAGCAACAAGGCATGCAAAACCGGATGTATATGGGAATTGGCCAGTAACTGCAACTGATAAGCAACGGTTCCAAATTTTGCTACAATTAGAAAGGGCCCAAAGAACTTGGGACTCAGCTTAGATACTTGGCTGTTAGCAAGGGCTCGCTAGTAAAAGTGCCTTAACTTCAAATAAACCATATCCCCAATTGAAAACACCTTCTCACTGCGCCGGTGATCAGCAAATTGCTTCATCCAGTGCTGGGCTGAAGCCAACTCCTTCCTTAGGACCTCCAATACCTCCAGCTGCTACTGTAAATAATCATCAACCGCAACAACCAATGAGGGTGGCAATGTGGCAGGCAAGTAGGAAGGGTTATAGCCATATAAGGCTTGAAAAGGAGAAATCCTGATAGAGCTATGGTAGCACGAATTGTACCACCGTTTCACTAAGGAAAGCCACTGGTGCCAGGTCTGAGGCTGAGCAATGCAAAGACAGCATAAAAAGGTCTCAAGGCATTGGTTTACTCTCTCCGTTTGGTCGTACGTCTTCTGATGGTAGGCTGTGGACATTTGTAGATGAATCGCCAATGACTTGAACAAGTCCTGCCACATAAGGCTAGTAAAAACCTTGTCCCAATCCAAGACTAGAGTCTTCAGCACCTCATGTAGGCTGACTACCTAATCCAAAAATATTCGAGCCACTTCTTGCATCATGAAGTGATGAGAGAGACCTATAAAGTGGGGAAACCTAGTGAACTGATATACCACTACCAATATGCAAAATTTTCCCTCCAACCTTGGCAATCTTTCTACAAATTCCATGGAAAGATAGGCCCATGCCTGCTCCGATCTTTCTAAGGGTTGCAACAACCTTGGGGTCGCCACAGACTCATGCTTACAGCGCTAGCACACGTCACACGACATCTCATATTCCTGTACACTTCTCTTAAGGCTGGGCCAATAGAAAAACTACTTGACTTTGTGGTATGTGTTTCTTATGCCTGAATGCCCTCCCACCGGTGATCCATGTAAGGCCGGTAAAATTTTGGATTTAAGCTGACTGCAATCCCCAATCACGATTCTTCCATGAAATCTGATCATCCCGTTAGATATAGTATACCCCAGTTTACTAGAGGGGTAGAGTAATAGCTACTCCTACAACTCCTTCGTCCACCTAACTAACGAATAACTCGCTATCACCTCTTGCATGTAGTCTGGGACGATGGTAGTAATGGTTGCAACCAACCCTTCCTTGAAACAACGAGACAGGGCATTTGTGGCTGCATTTTCTTTTCCCTGTTTGTATTGGTTTGTATAATCTAACCCCATCAATTTATCCATTCCCCTCCTCTGCAGTTGAGTTTGTAATTTATGCTGTAAAAGAAACTTTAAAATCTCGTTATCGGTGCGTATGACAAATGTCCCACCTTTTGAATAATGTCGCCATTTCTCAACCGCTATCAATACCGCCAACAATTCCTTATCATAAATGCTTAGCTCTACATGTTTAGGAGCTAAGGCCTGGCTCAGAAAAGCTATAGGTTGGCCCCCTTGTATAAGAACAACCCCCACTCTTAACACTACTCACATTAGTCTCTAATACAAAGGGCTGACTAAAATCGGGTAAGGCCAAAATAGGAGCCTCACAGCCTCACTCATCGCCTTTTTCTACTTCACAAATGCCTCTTCTGTTTGGGAATTCCATTGGAAGTTATCCTTTTTCAACAATTCCGTTAATGGCTTACTGATGATCCCATAATTCCGCCCAAAACGTCGATAATACCCTGTTAACCCCAAAAATCCTCGCACCGCCTTCACATTTGCAGGCTGAGGCCAATTCTGCATAGCAACCACCTTTTTTGGGTTTGCATTTACACCTTGGGCTGAAATGATGTGCCCCAAGTACTCAACTTGCCTTTGGGCAAAGGCGCACTTCGATTTCTTCACATATAATTGGTTGAACCTAAGGATCTCAAATGCAGTTCGGAGATGGCTGAGATGTTGGTAAAAAGTTGGGCTGTAAATCAGTATGTCATCAAAGAAAACCATGACGAATTTGTGTAAAAAAAGCTCAAAGATTTGGTTCATCAATGATTGGAAGGTTGCGGGGGTGTTTGTTGAACCAAATGGCATAACATTGAACCCATAGTGCCCTTGGTGTGTCTGAAAGGCTGTTTTATGAATGTCTTCCGGCCTCATTCGGATTTGATGGTAACCAGCCCGCAAGTCAAGTTTGGAAAAAATGGTTGTATGTTTAAGTTCATCTAGGAGGCTTTCAATTATGGGTATAGAGAATTTATCTTTGATGGTTATAAAGTTCAATTGGCAGTAATCAATACAAAACCGCCATGAACCGTCTTTCTTTTTGACAAAAAAAGGAGGATGGGAGAAGCAAATGGACTATAGCTAGGTTGGATAATAGATTGTTGTAACATATCCTTCACAAGGTTTTCGATTTTAGTCTTTTGTTTGGGTAGATACCTATAGGAACGAACATTGACGGGTTCCGAATTAGGTTTAAGTGGAATGGCATGATCAAATGCACATTGGGGAGGTAAAGATAAGGGTTCCGAAGAGATCCTTAAATTCTTCCAACAGATTATGTAAAGAGTCTGATTTTTGTACTTGCCACGAGGATTGAACTGGGCTGCTGACTGTTACTAGCAATTGTCCTCTCTGCGGTTGAATCTTCTCCTCTTCTCCAGTGATTTGCAATGAAAACAACTGCACCACCTGGTTCAGCCTTGATTTTAACAGCCTTCCCAACCTCTTCCCAGTTATTATCTTGCATGACCCACTGTCCATACTTCCAATCAAAGTCACCCTTCTGTCTTTAGTGATAGTCACTTCAAGCTTATTGAAATCGAAATTGATGGGACTGATCGTCTGCATCCAATCCACTCCCAATACCACATTGCAGCCTCCAAGCTTTAATAGCCTTAGATCTGTCAAAAACATCTCCCCTTGCATTTCCCAGTAAAAATTCATACAAGCCAATCTACTTGCCATCTTTTCCCCATTGGCCACCATTTTCATCAATGGCTGGCTGTACACCCCAACTTCTTGGTTGTCTTTTCGTCTAAAAAAACTATGCGTGCTTCCACTATCAATTAAAACCATCAGTTTATGATTTCTAGCCTTTCCTTCCACTTTGATTGTTTTACTGTTCACCAACCCCCTCAATGCATGTAAGGAGATCTCTCCATCTCCTGCTTCTTCTTCTAGAATCTCTTCCTCATCCAGAGCTTCATCTAACGTGAATATTTCCTCATCTCCTTCCAACATCAGCAGCTGTTTTCGACATTGCCCTATTATATAGCAATCTCCACTCTTGTAACATGGTCAGCCTGCCTTCGCTGATCAAAGGTCCCCGATCGGCCTCCGAATGACTGATTCCCCACTGTCAAAAGAGAAATAACATTGCCTTTCACACCTTGGCCAACTTTTACTGTCCCCTTACCACCCCCACGGCTGAAAGCCACCTGATTTCTCTAGAAAAAAACTTATGTTTCTTCAACAGGGCTTCCACCAGCATCTCCTGTAAGCGAGCACCTCCTGTTTGACCGATTTTGGTCATTGCATCTTGACCACCAGCCTAAGTTCATCGTTCAGGACGCCAATGAAACTTGAAACAAAATAGGCCTCACTTGAACCAAGATTCAACATACGCATAATGGACTTAAGTTCTTCAAACTTCTCTTGATATTGCTAAACCATCCCCACCTGTTTCAGCTTATTAAACTCTTCCACGACGTCTGCCAAATTCCGGTTCCCAAACCTGGTACAGAATTCCTCAACGAAATCTGACTAGCTACTGCCTTCTTGCGACTCATACCAATCCTAAAACCAGGAGTCAGCCACGTCGTTCAGGTAGGTTGCTGCCAAAGTGATCTTCTAAAGCTCCGAGGTTTGATAGAGAACAAATAGCTTTTCACACCTTCGAATCCACCACCATGGATTATGTCCTTCAAACATAGGCAAATCCAATTTCGACATAGGGAATTGAGGATGGAACAATGCGGCCTACACTCCTGGCCTCTTGCTTGTTGCTCGATCCTCAAGTACCTCTCCCACTGCTGCTGTTTCTACTTCTAGATCCATCGTTTCCACCATCCTAGGGCCTGGTCCAAGCCTGGGCAAAACCAACTTAGATCATTCCGTCGAAGGAAAATCATGAGAGTCGTACCTGATTTTGTCTTGCGAACATTAGGATAAAGCTCTGCATCTGCTCCTAAACTTCTTAGATCTGGCTCGTCACTTCCTCACACATATGTGAGAATGCCTAGTCCAACTTCCGATCAATCGCTTTGTCGATGGCTCCAATCCTCCCTTGCACGTCCGACATCTCTGCATTCACTTGTTGAAGTTGCGCCTCCATCTACTTTATTCTCGTGCCATCTGCCATCATTCTTGCTTCAAAGTAAACTGTTGTAGGCCAAGGTTCGAGCTCTAATACCAATTTGTCAGGACCTCGTGTCCTGATAAGGGGGATTCCTCCTCTTGAGAGGAAAATTAGGCTTAAGAAAGGGAGAAAGGAGGGAAGAACGGAGGAAGAGAGACGAAAATAGAGTTCTGGGGGAGAGAAGTCGAAGAGAGAGAAGGATGTCAATTTGCTTATGAAATTCATTAGTTTCTCTTATTGAATCGGGAGCTCTATATAGCCCCTCCTTCCTGCCAACCTTCGATGGTTACTATCACGACCCTAAATGGTGGGCAAGGGCATGAATGTAATTGATAGTTAGGGGGGCAAGGCTGTAATTAGCCTAAGTATTGTAATAAGCCATAGCTGTACTAAATGGTTACAGCTACAACCACTTGTACCCTGGCAATTACAACCATAAGGTTGCCTATAAAAGGAAAAGAGGCGCCGAGGATGGGATTTATGCAATTGAATAGAACATAAATCTTTCCCTCCAAAATTCTCTCTCATTTTCTTCTCAATTCTCCCTCCTCTTTCAAATTCTCTCTCTCTCTCTCTCTCCCTCCAATTTGAATTCTACAACTACTCAATTCCAAATTTGCATAAGTCTTAAATCCGAGACTTATCATTTGGTATCAGAGCGAGACATCCTCGGTGATTGACGATGATAGCAACTCGAGCATAATTATTGGCAGAAGGCACACGTATGAAGCAATTAGAGGCGCGCATGGAGGCGCTAGAGTTTGGAATGAACCAAACTCACGAGGCAATTGCTCAAGGCCGGGAAGACCAAGCTGCTGCTAGAGAAGCGATGCAGAGGGAGTTGGAGAAGCATTGAGAAACCATCGATCAGCATGGGTAGAGAATTCATAGTATATTCAATATGCTCTCTGCCCTTCCACAATTCAGGTTTCCGCTTGAATTTCCACCTTGATCTACGACTGATCCCAGTCATTTCGACAAAGGAATACTCCCACGACCTGACAGTTTAATTGAGCCAAGTGAGCTGTCAGAGGTGGACACCAGGGCACCGATAAGAGGTTTGAATTCTCACACCAATATCTCCACCCCTATGCCTCGTTTGATATTCCCTTGTTTGACGAATCCAAGCCGAGGTGGTGTATCCGTCGATGTGAGAGATTATTCCAGTTGTATAATATGCCCGAGGTGCAGAGGATCATCATGGCAGCAATGTATCTCAATGATACTGCCGACTCCTGGTATCAAGGGTGGATCAAGGCGAGGGAGGTGGAGGCTAGGTGGAATGAGTTCGCGGAAGAGCTGTGTAAGGTTCAGGGAGAAGAACATGCCAAATGCGATTGAGGAGTTCAAGATGTTGAAGCAAACGGGCACAGTGACTGACTACCTGGATAAGTTCGAAGAATTGGGGGCTCTTATGTGGAATGCACAACCATGCTTGACGGAGCAGTATTTTGTATCAAATTTTGTTAGTGGCCTCAGAGGGGAATTGCTATCTATAGCTAAGATGATGTTGCCTACCTTCGTGAGGCAAGTCGCAAAGAAGACCAGGCACCAAGAACTGACGTTAGAGGCCATTTTTGGTAGGGGTAAACTGTGGCTTAGGAGTAATGTGAACTCTCCATCGCTGATGGGGGTGAATACGAAAGGGATGAGTGCTGAAGTAGCATTAGGACCCCCTAAGACAAATTACAATGGTGCGAAGGCTACTACAATCGAGCAGAGAAGGCAACTCAGGCTCTGTTACAAATGTGGTGATAAGTATGGTCTAGGCCATCAGTGCAAACGACAACTATTGAAGATGGAAGACAAGGAAGAGAAGGATGATGAGGAAGAAAGGGAGATCAAGGACGAATACATGGAGTTGGTAGAGGAGGCAAAGGTAAAAGATGAAGGAGGGGAGATATGCTTCCATGCATTGAAAGGAGAGACGACGGGGAAGATAATTATTAGAATTATTAGTATAATTAAATATATTGCATATTGTTGTATGTGTTTTTATTTATTTATTTGTTATAACTATGTGTAATTAGGTTAAGCCCATAGACTAAGCCCGTAGGTTATTAGCCCCGTCGTGCTTATTATAAATAACACACTAAGAGACTAATCTCTTAAGTTTTTCTCTCATAATTGTTTACTCACATGGTCTCAGAGCCACCGGTGAGAAAAACCCTAGCCACCGCTGTGTATCCTTTTCCAGCGGCCAAAAAATCTAATTTTCTTTCTTCACTGTCACTGTTCAAGCAAAAAAAAAAAAAAAAAAACCCTAGTTTTCTTTTTATTCGTCATTGTTCACGCCGGAACATCATTGTCCAGCCATCTTTTGCTGGAACCAACCTCACCCTAGGGTTCGCCGCCTTCAGGCCAAGTTACCGCCGAAAAATCGCAACCACCGGAGCTCCCACGCGCCGGCGCGTGAAGGCGTGTCCGCAGGCCGTTTTCTCCCAACTTCTCCAGATCAGCTCGCCTCTCTACCCTAGGCCTATTCCCGACGTCAAATCCTCGCTATGTCTAACCTCAGTGACGCAATTTCTGTTGGTGCTACTCCCGCAACCGCACCTGTTGCCCCTGCTGCCTCTCAGTCCCTTACTGTCTCCAATCTTGGAACAACCAATATCACCACTGTCAAGTTGATAGGGTCTGACAATTATCTCTCATGGGTAGCCTCTGTCAAAATGTGGTTCAAAGGGCAAGGCCAAGCCAATCATCTTACCACAAAGGCTAAAAGTGTGCCAGAAGCCAATCGGGCTAGATGGGAATAAGTTGATGCCCAGTTATGCAGTCTCCTGTGGCAATCCATTGATCCATCCATCATGCAGCTCTTTCGGCCATTTGAAACTTGTGTTGAGATGTGGAAGGAAGCTGAAGAATGTTATACGAATGATATCCAACGTTTGTACACTGTGGTCTCTAATATCAAGAATCTGAAGTAAGAGTCGTCCATAGAATCTTATTTGGGACAGGTTCGGCCTCTCATACAAGAATTTGATGCTCTTCTCCCCATTACTACGACCAAGACCAAATAAGTTGCTTAAAGAGAGAAGTTTTTTTTGGTTATTGCTCTTTCCAGTCTAAAATCAGAATTTGACGTTATCAGGCATCAAAACTAATCCTACCATGAAAGACTCTTTTAAAATGTTGTTGAACATGACTGATGCACATGGTATGTCCTTGTCACAACCCTAGGGTTAGTTAGGGTTGTGGTAGGAATTGGGAGAAGAAATCAGAATTATAGGAGGGGGAAAATCAGTAGAAGAAGAGAGAGATATTGAGAAAATGGGGGAGAAGTTGAGAGAGATTGGAGAGAGTCTTAAGAGAGAAAATCAGATTTCATTGATTCAAATCAAGTATCCCTACTCTCTTACAGCAATGGCTTATTTATAGCCTACATCCATCATCCGCCCATGTGCAATACAACTATAAACCTAACAATTACTATATTCTTATTACAATATTGTCCTTATACTACTATTAAGGACATGACAATTCCCCCCGCCTTGAAACATTTCTTGTCCCCAAGAAATGCCAAACCTCCACAGCTTTCCATATCCTTTTTCCTTCTCTTCCATAGCTTGGATGGAGAAGTTTTGAAAAAATTCTGTATGCATAACAGATTTGTAGTGGTTCTCATGTCCTTTAATTCTTCATCCTTTTTTGCAATAGTATCCTCAAACGCCTTAAAATGCGGCAATGTAGAAATGTCGAGTCTAGGAGTTGCTGCAACATTAATTTCCGTCATCTCCCCATCCGTCATTGCAGTAGGAAAAAATCCCAATTGGCCATCTGTAGCACTAATGCACAAAGCCACACCAGCTTTGTTCTCCATGGTCAAGCTTTTGACTGCTGCATCTATCTTCCTTAGCTTTCCTCCTGTTACAGCCATTTGCCAAGATTCCTCACAACTTTGAATCTCTCTTCCCTCCAACATAAAAAACTGGTTTGCACCTTTTGAATTCTGGTTTACATCTTTGGAAATGACAGCAACATGGTGACACCATTTAAGATCTGCAAAACTTCCTCCTGCTAGTGCTGTCTTCACCCTCTCATCAGCTAAGGAATCCTCAGCATTATCCCAAACCATAGACAATGGCATAGTATCCTTAGGAGCTCCACCATCAGTTCCATTTCTGTTAGAATTTTGATTCGGAACAGCATCTGATCCTTTTGTCCCTGCTCTAATCACAAGAGGTAACGGATTAGCTTTGGCTTCCTCAGTCAGTTCCTCAAATGCTGCCCTCGTTTCCTCTCTTAGTCTTTCGGTAGTTGCATCTTGAGGTAGTAGTTCTACTTTTAACTTCTCAATCAATGCAACAGAGTTCCCTTCAACATTACGGGTTGTCGACGTTGATTGAGCATGTGTGTTATTTAGAACTAGACCAATTTTAGATTCTAAAGATTTAGAGATGTTTATCTCCAATTCCAGAAATCTCTTGTTGCCTCCTCCTTCTATTGCTCTTTGATTGACTGCATCAATCATTTCTTGTTTTGGGCTTCCGTGATTGTCATCTAGTCCATCTTCACCAAGAATTTCTTTTCCAAAGGAATCAAAACCTGCTGTCCCAACCACCGGATTGTTACAACTTCCCTCTATGTAATGCTGTTCACCACAAAACTACTCCCGACTTTGCAGTCATCCTTCTTGTCATTGCTACCTAAATCCAAATATTTCTTCTTCTGCCCAGAATCTAAAGCAGACAGTGACTTGGCTTTCCACAAGCTTGACTTCTCCTTAGGCGACTTCATTTTCAGAAACTCATGAAGAGAATAAGGATTACTCATAGGATATGGCAGCTTCTCTATAATAATTGGATCAAAGTATTCCCTGGAAAGTAGACAAGCAGGTAATCTAACCTGGTTTTGTCTCGCACACATTATTATGTATTGGTCAATCATCCATCTTCTGAAGTCATCCCAAATTTCACGGGTGTGACTAAACTCCTCACGCAACATATCGGCAATAGTGTCTAGCTTCTTATCCACCACCGATTCTATAGGTCCAATATGTTTCGGCCTCTCCGTCATCGTTGCCGACACTTGCTGCCATTGAGATTCAATTTGCTTCATTCCCATGTCATTTGCCATTAGAATTCAGATCGCTAGTGGATAATTGATCGCCTCAAGGATTGATAGCTGAGAAACCACCTCCGCTAGAATCAGGGAAACTGAATTCGCCTGAATTCAGTTTGCTCCACCTGCAGCTTGCACCACCAGCAATTGATCGACTCAGTTGTTCTATCAATCCTACAGCTACTTCCTGAAACTCCTACTGCAACTTGATCAGCCTCCTCTAAACTGCCATTACTATCTTCTTTGATCTGCAATTGACAGTCGATTAAGACTAACAACAGTTGCAATTTCAACGATTTCCCAATCCAAACAGATCGCTGGAAATCACTGCACCCAATTGCTGTGGATCAACTACCGTGCAAGATCTGCTTCACTGTGGATCAACGTCTAAACTTAACAGCTTCAGACGTCAAATCTGAGATTCAACCATAGATTGCCTGGTTGCTTCTCGGTCTCGAATGCTGAAAATTCACCGAAAGTCGGAATTGCCTGGCCCAATCACCTTCAAATTCCGAACTGAAATTACAGCCAATGAATCGATCGGAATTCTCCTACCGGAATTGCCTAGGTTGCTCGCTTCCTTGATCGGTTAAGCCCTGCACCTTTTTCAATCGACTCTGTTACTCAGTTGGCGCCACTGTAACATGTTAATTGACTCTAACGCAACCATCGCTTGCTGAATTTCGCCTTCTCACAGCCTACTACGATCACCTAGGGTTACAGAATCTCCTGAACTTGCTTCGCCTTCCTTAATCGACTGAAAAAATGTTTGGAATCTCCGTCAAAACCACTGCAATTCCGAGCTGAGAGTTGCTTTTACCTTTCGATTAGGATCAATCGAATTTGTTGGAATGCTTGAATTCACAGGCTCCGTTGAATTCACTGGCTCATCGGAATTTGCTACTCAACCAATTTCATCGGGAGTGTCGGACTTCAATCAGAGTCGCCTAGCCTGCTCGTTTGCTAATTCTGATTAGCTAAAATTGCTCCAGGAGTTGTCGGAAGCACCGTCGGAACGACTTGGCTAGATCGTTTTCACACGCCTTCACAATTTGGACTTTAATCCAGATCCTTAGCCGAGAATTCCTCCCATGGAATCACTGAAGTTGATTTAACTAGCAAAAATTTGAACACATACTGCTAGAACAAAAACTTGAATGGACGACTCTCTTCAAATAGAATCAAATCACAGCCAAGGATTGGTGCTCTGATACTAATTGTCACAACCCTAGGGTTAGTTAGGGTTGTGATAGAAATTGAGAGAAGAAATCAGAATTGTAAGAGGGGGAAAATCAATAGAAGAAGAGAGAGATATTGAGAAAAAGGGGGAGAAGTTGAGAGAGATTGGAGAGAGTCTTAAGAGAGAAAATCAGATTTCATTGATTCAAATCAAGTATCCTTACTCTCTTACAGCAATGGCTTATTTATAGCCTCCATCCATCATCCGCCCATGTGCAATACAACTATAAACCTAACAATTACTATATCCTTATTACAATATTGCCCTTATACTACTATTAGGGACATGACAGTCCTCTTCTTCTCATGTTGTTCCTCCAGCCGAATCTTCAGCCCTTGTGTCTCAGGCTCAAGCTTCTCACTTAGGAGGAAATAGAGGCCGCCATAATAATTGGACATGTCCACAGTGTACCTTTTGTAAGAAACTAGGTCATCTTGAGGATAGGTGTTGGAAGAAACATGGTCGGCCCACTGCTCTGCCTACATCATCTACTCGTGCAGCTCATGCATTCCAGAGTGATCCTAGTTCTGTCCAATCTGCACCGGGTTCACAGCTGATACCCATATCTACAGCTGAGTATGATGTCTTTTTGATATGAATTATATGGACCTCAACGATGATATGACAAAAGACAGAAATACATGAAAGTCTAAAATTCATGTAGCCGACCCCGCATAGTGGGATAAAGGCTGGATATGTTGTTGTTGTTGTTGTAGATAAGTACAAGCATATGCAAAATAAGAGCATAATTGAGGTGAGGATATTACTAGAATATTTATGGATCTTTTATGTATTCCTTGTAATCTTTCCATTGTTGTTTCTTACTATTGATTAGTCTTTGAATAGAATTAGAGTCGGTCTTTTTCTCTCCTTTTTTTTCTTTCAGTGATAGAATAGAGCAAGTAGTCAGATGTAAGAGAATGTCTAGAAATTTCCATTGTAGGATTTAGAATGTATTGGTGTTGGTCTATTCTTTTTATTAAAATCCAAGAGGAAGAGTTTATATTAATTGGGTGAGGAAAAAGAAGACTGCCCCTTTGGTGCCTTGCTAGGTAAGGTATACAAAGAAAAAGTTTATTTGACATTGTTGACAAAGGTTACAATAAAACTTACCAAACAGTATATGTAGAGTTTACAAATGTTGGAAAATCAGCCTTTCTCATGCTCCTTTTTTTTTTTTTTGGGGGGGGGGGGGGTATAACTAACGTTGAAATATATTCACCACCTCACTATTTCTACCATTTTTTCTCATAGCCAGACATCATCCATGCAATGAAGAATGCACTATGATAAGAAATTAGAGTAGAATAGAAACAAACATAAAAATTGTTCCTCAATAGTAACACAAAAACTAATAGTAATAATTGACTTACACGGTCTGCTGCTGCTTGTAAGGTAATATGATCCCCCCATTCCCCCAATCTAGTGCCAGAGAAAAACTGGGATAAGGATAGGATTACACACTAATCAAGAACCATGAAAACATGCTATAAACAGTTCTGACTTTTTCATCTTCTTTAGGTAGCTTTTGTACTTCAATGGTACATAACCTTCATATAACTTTCTGAATTTCTTTAGCTGAAAAGAATTTGACAGATTAAAGTAAGTAAATATTGCAATAACAATAAAACTTTAATAAACAACAGAGGAAAAACTCTGGATGCTGTATGTGTTTTTAAACTCAAGGTTATTAGCACATGTTGATTAGACTATTTTTTTATACTAATCACTTCCCATATCCTCCCTAACTATAGAGTACAAAGACAACTGGTGTATTTTTGAAGCAGAAGTCCAGTTATACTGTTTTTTTTTTCTGTAAGTGAAAACAAATAATTGAGAACAATGTGGACAATCTACTAAGCGAACAATGTGGTTAGTAAAAATAGTTTGCTTTTGGGGTCAGGATGGAGCCCCCATCTCTGCCTCAAGTGCGGAAACAGTGACCAAACTGCATCACACACTGTCATATGGTAGTAAAGAACAATTAGATGAAGTAGGATAGATGTACATGGTATATCAAGGATACATGTTTTGTCAAGCATAAATTCAAGAGTTACCATTAGAAATCTGAATGTACCCTTAATAACCGAGAGAGAGAGAGAGAGATGCCAAGTATCAAGGCTCAATTATTTATAGAGATGGATATTGAGGAGAAATGGCATGTAAATTACAAAGACAGAGGTACATTTGAGGAGTCCATCTCCATGATTATGAGATCATGTCAACCAAGAAGGCTTCATGAGAAACAGACAAGACAACAGACTAGCATGGGATTACTATCTGCAATAAACAGTAATAATGCCATTAAAAAGGAGTTATAACATCCAAGTTGAAGAGGCATCAATAATGGGATATGACAAGACAGAAATTAGCCGAGAGAATGTGGATATTACATCGAATGTCATTTTAAAAAAATTATAGTAGAGAATTAAGCAAAAGGTCAAAAACAACTGTATAGGCAATGCTCCATTGAATTAAATAAAATGATTGAGGTGCCCATGCATAAAATTAACTAGACCCACTTGACAATAAAGCATAAATTGTTGCAAAGAAATACCCTCCAGTTCTTATGTTTTGCATAGGAACTCCACTACTATGATCGACTTACATTTGAAACATCATTAGTTATTCTTGGCAGCTCAAATATGAACCCATACTAGAGACTGATGAAGCAAGGTTTCTGTTAGAATTATTAGTATATATTATAATTATTATATGTATGTTTTATTTTGTAATTAGATTAAGCCTATAGGTTTAAGGCCTATTATGCTAATTATAAATAACAAGCTAAGAGAGGCCAGTCTTTTAGGTTTTTCTCTCCTAATTATTTTCTCACATGGTATCAGAGCCACCGGTGAGACAAAAAAAAACCCTAGTCGTCCAAACCCTAGCTATGTATTGTTTTCCACCCTTTTTTTAAACCCTAACCGTCACTGCCCATACCGAAGTCACCACTGTCCAGCCACCAACTCACCACACCGCCACCACCCTCGAGTTCGCCGCCTCCAGATCGGCCGACCGTCGAAAAATCGCAGTCGCCGGACCAGCCACGTGCCGCTGCCACACGCTGCCTCCGACTCCAGTCGTCGGCGCGTGACAGTTCGTCCACCGGTCTTCTTTCCCCAGATTCTCCAAATCTGACCGCCGCCGACCCCTAAAGCTATTTCTGGTGTCAAAGTCCTCATCATGCCTGACTTCAGTGACGCGATTTCTACCGATGCTACTCTCGCTTCGGTTTCTGCCGTTGCCCCTACTATCTCTCAATCTTTTGTTGTCTCCAATCTTGGGACAACCAATATTACCACTATCAAGTTGAATCTCTCATGGGTAGCCTCTATCAAAATGTGGTTCAAAGGGCAAGGTCAAGCAGATCATCTTACCACGAAAGCTGAAAGTGTGCCAGAAGCTAATCGGGCGAGATGGGAACAAGTTGATGCCCAGTTATGTAGCCTCCTATGGTAGTCTATTGATCCATCCATCATGCAGCTCTTTCGCCCCTTTGAAACTTGTGTTGATGTGTGGAAGAAAGCTGAAGAGTGTTATACAAAAGACATCCAACGTTTGTACACTGCGGTCCCTAACATCAAGAATCTCAATCAGGAGTCATCCATGGAATCTTATCTAGGGCAGGTTCGGGCTCTCATGCAAGAATTTGATGCTCTTCTTCCTCTTACTACGACCCGCACCGAACATATTGCTCAACGAGAGAAGTCTTTTATGGTTATTGCTCTCTCTGATCTGAAACCAGAGTTTGATGCCATCAGACATCAAATCTTGACCAGCTTCGCTAACCTTACCATGAAGACCTCTTTCAAAAGGTTGTTGAATATGACAAGTGCACATAGTATGTCTTCTTCTTCTCATGTTGTTCCTCCAGCTGAATCTTCAGCTCTTGTATCTCAGGCTTCCACCGTTGGAGGAAATAGAGGACGCAATAATAATCGCTCACGTCCACAATGTACCCTCTGTAAGAAACTAGGTCATCTTGAGGACAAATGATGGAAGTAACATGGTCGGCCAGTTGCTCCACCTGGATCATCTACCAGTGCAGCTCATGTACTTCAGAGTGATCCTAGCCTTACTCAATCTCCACCAGGTTCACAATTGGTACCTATGTCTGCAGCTGAGTATGATGCCTTCTTGAAGTTCCAGGCCACCCAACCATCTCATCCTGGTAATCCCGTTGCTTGTGTTGCTCAAGGCTCATCTGTTAGTCCTTAGATTATAGATTCTGACACCACTGACCATATATGTGGTAATGAACTTCTTTTCTCCTCACTTACCTATTTTGATACTTTACCTACTGTTACCCTGACTGATGGTACCAAAACTGCAGTTAAAGGGATCGGCCAAATCACACCCACCTCTTCTTTCTCATTAAATTCTGTTTTATATGTTCCTGATAGCCTTTTTAATTTGATTTCAGTTAGCTAACTCACCAAAACCCTTAACTGTTCTATTCTCTTTACTCCTACTTCTGTTTGTGTTCAGGACCAAGGTACGGGGCGGACGATTGGCGTTCGGTGTGAGTCACAGGGTCACTATCCTCTTGCTTTGCCTAGTTCACCAGTAGCTTACACTAGTGCCGCTTCCCCAGATCTTCTCCATTATCGTCTCGGTCATCCCAGTTTCTCCGAATTGCAGAAATTAGTTCCTAGTTTCTCGTCATTGTCCATATTTAATTGTGAGTCGTGTCAGCGTGGTAAACATGCTTGTTATTCTTTTTCTCGTCGGGTCAATAATAGGGCTGATGCTCCCTTTTCCCTTGTGCACTCTAATGTATGGGGGTCCAGCCGCGTCTATTCTACTCTTGGTTTTTCATATTTCGTTATTTTCATTGATGACTTTTCTCGTTGCACTTGGTTGTTTCTTATAAAGAGTCGGTCCGAGTTGTTTTCTATTTTTCAGACATTTACTGTTGAAATAAAAACACAGTTTGGAGTTTCTATACATGCCTTACGTAGTGATAATGACCTTGAGTATTTTTCTTCTCCATTTACTACCTTTATGACTTCTAATGGCATCTTGCATCAATCCTCTTGTCCTTACACACCTCAACAAAATGGTGTTACTGAGCGTAAGAATCGCCATCTTATTGAGACTACACGAACGCTCCTTTTACATGCCAATCTTCCCACCAAATTTTGGGATAATAGTGTTCTAACTGCATGTTATCTCATCAATCTCATGGCATCCTTAGTGTTACAGAAGCAAATTCCTCATTCCTTTTTGTTCCCTACACAACCACTTTATTCTATTCCTCTTCGTGTTTTTAGATGTATCTGTTTTGTGTTTTCTTTTTCACCTGGATAGGATAAGCTTGTTGCAAAATCTCTCAAGTGTATCTTCCTTGGCAATTCCCGGTTGCAAAAAGGCTATAAGTGTTACTCTCCTGAGCTGAATCGCTATTTTTTGTCTGCTGATGTCACATTCTTTGAACATCAATTTTTTTTTTTTTTGGTTGCTCAGCCTGATTCATAGAGTCTTCACCAGGTTTTGCTTGTTTCTTTTTCTTTTCTTCCGCTGCCTTCCTCAGATCTGTCTATCTCCTCTATGGCGCCTACCTTGCCGTTTTCTGGTCCACCTGCCACAGCTCCTCCACTTCTTACATATCACCGTCGTCCTCATCTCACTATTAGCGCCAGCATTCCTCCAGCCCAGGACTCTTGACTCGCTCTCTCCATCTGTTATCCCTCCTGCCCCGGATCCTAAGCCTGACAATCTCCCTATTGCTCTTCGCAAAGGAACACGGTCTACTCGTAATCCCCATCCTATTTATAACTTTTTATGCTATGACCATTTGTCTCCTTCTTATAGTGCCTTTGTTTCGAGCCTTTCCTCTGTTTCTATTCCTAAAACCACAGATGAAGCTCTGTCCCATCCTGATTGGCGCCAGGCTATGTTAGACGAGATTGACGTCTTACATTCAAATGGTACTTGGGATTTGGTGTCTTTACCACCAGGAAAGACTCCTGTTGGTTGTCGTTGGGTATTCACACCCAAAGTGGGTCCTGATGGCCAGGTGGAACGTCTTAAGGCCCGCTTGGTTGCCAAAGGCTTTACATAGATCTATGGATTGGATTACAGTGATACTTTCTCTCCTGTTGCGAAAATGGCTTTTGTTCGCCTTTTTCTCTCTCTGGCTGCTACGCGTCATTGGCCACTCTATTAGCTTGATATTAAAAATGCCTTTCTTCATGGTGATTTGCAAGAAGAGGAATATATGGAGCAACCACCTAGTTTTGTTGCTCAGGGGGAGTCCAATATAGTCTGCAAGCTCAAGAAGTCTCTCTATGGTCTAAAACAATCTCCACGGGCGTGGTTTGGCAGGTTTAGTACTGTGGTTCAAGCCTTTGGTCTCACTTGAAGTGAGGCTAATCATTCGGTTTTGTATCGCCATTCTTCTTCCTTATGTATCTACCTTGTGGTTTATGTAGATGACATTGTGTCATGATCCTAGGGTTTAGCCTAGGACTAGAATGGAAATCGGAAGGATCTGATACTGTTGAAGTTAAGAACAAATTGTATAGAAGGGAAATTGAAGAAAAACAGGGGGAGAAAATTAGAGAGAATTGAGGGAGAATGGTAGAAGAACGAGGGAGAGAGATTAGAGAGAAATATTGGGATTTCAAATATCATTCAACATGTAAAACCCATCCATTTATAGCAATCTTATATAGGCATGTTTGTCTCATAACAACCTTGCACATGCAGCCATGTGCACCTAACTAATTGCTAAAATATCCAAAACAAACTATTCTACCCTATTACAATAATACCTTTTATTGCTCATAGGGTCATGACAATTCCCCCTCCTTAAGAGAGTTCTTGTCCCTAAGAACTCGCAACAAATAGCCATGGCTCTTCATCCAATTCCAGCATTTTCCATCTGGTTCATCCTTCTTTCCTTCTTCCTCCTTCTAGGTCTCTTCTTCTTCATTTTTAGGTTCTCAATTGAAACAAAAATGATAATCATTGCAGACAAGGCTGCATCTTCCTCCAAAAAGTAACATACTATTTCCCTTGGGTTTGTAATAGCTACCAAATTAAGGTTGCTAGTACTCATAGTCTAGGGATCCAATATAATGCCAAAACCTGTCAAAGTGTCCACATCAAATGCCTTCAATGAATTTAGCCACTCCTTGTCGCAGGTAGCAGCTGAAATCTGCAACCCTATAGCCTTCAAATGTCGATCATTTTGAAACTCTAACCGACTAGCTACAACATATGTTCCCCTTTTCTTATCATCTCCAAAATTGGCAGCAATATGGTGGCATTGTTTAGGATCAGCAAGTCTTCCTTCTGCTGGGGCTGTCTCCCTCTTATCGTTTGATAAAAATCCCTCCACGTTATCGAATCCTTCAGCCTTCAATTGTTGTTGCTCCTCAACCTCAAAATTTACAGCAACATTGTGGCACATTTTAGGATCAGTTCTACACACCTTCACAACATTGGAAGATATTTCAACTACAAGTAGGCCATCTTCATAGCAGTTCTACTTCTGGTTCCGCCTTTCCTTCACTTTTGATTCGTGCTCCAACTCTTCCATAAAATGATCAATGCTCCTTGATTCCTTGTTTGCTCTTTCTTTCAGCTTCTCCTCCTGCTGCTCCATTCCAAGGAATTCCTCCTTGTTAAAGCTTCCATGATAATCATCAAAATATTCCACCGGAAAGTTGTAATGATACTTCTTAATAAGTATCATCGCAAATTCTTGCAGCTTCTCGCGAAACATTCGACCGAATTCCTTGCACTCTTCATTTATCACACTTCTTGTTTCCTTGTCAACTTGGCTGATCCCCTTCTCCTGTTTCTTGTTGCTGCCAACTGAAAATGCAGCCTTCTTTGGCTGCCATTGAGGCTCCATTCCAGCGGCAAGTGAAGCATTCTGCTTCATGCATGCACTGCCTCCCCTAGCTTCACTAGTAGGATAACCCATTGAATATGCAGCACTGGTCCGCTGCAATTGAGGCTGCTCTCTTGCTTGAAAATTAGCCACCAAAAATGCAGTATCATTCGGCTGCAATTGAGACCCCATTTCAACTGAAAATGAAGAATTTTTCTGCTGCAATTGAGACTCCCATAGTCTCCTACATGCACTGCTCCCCTCAGCTGATTTTTTAGAATCAGCATACTTTGAAGACTAAGGAGCTATATACATACTGCTCTTCTTCCAACAAGTTATCCCATAATTCAAAGCCAAAATTAACCTTTGTTTACCTTACTAATAGCCTAGGATTTGATTGGAACTACTGCCAAAAGAGCACTGGAATTCACAGCCAAGAATCACCCCTCCAAATTCGCCTTCCACAATCCACTCCCAGCTGCTCCAAATCTCAAGTTTCTGCTGTGCAAATACTTCCGGAACTTGATTGAATCAATTCGGCCTCCAGATTCACCTCACGGAAATCAGTTGCTCATTTTCAATGTTGAACCAGTGACTAGCGTCTTAGCTAGAGGTCACTCTTCCCGACTCCAAGCCTGATTGACGTCCAACATACACCTTCTGAATCAGGTTGGAAGCTCAATTTATCCGCTATCAATCATGATTTGCAACTGCCCTTGACACCACTGCTGTCCTTGCTTCAGAATCGCGCCTTAAGATCGCCTGGAATCGAATAACCCAATCACCGACTAATGGTTGGAGGACCCCCCGCACTCCTCGAGTTCACCTTTCAAATCCGTCTCTTTTCACCCTCCGACGGACTCCGATCCCCTCGAAACGTCCACCAGAATCGCTTCTCACCCATTTGGATCGGATTTGCTTGCTTGTGCTCACCTCACCCAATCACCGTCCGTTTGGATTGGACCACTAGCTCGGTCTCGTAATTTATCGGAATTTCGCTGGGTTTGCTTCGCATTCCACTTTCAGCCTCAAATAGCAGCCAACGTTCCACCCCGTGCTTCAGAATCAATTTTTGAGGGTCACCCGTAGCGACTGTGGATCAAACGCTAAGAATTTCCAAACTCCAGCAAACTGAACAGCTAAGCAATGGATCTGATTCTGCCTTCTGGCTCGTCTATTGCAAAGTCTCTTGCACTCGCCTCACCCAGATCGCCTTCAAGCCTTCAAAATTCAAAGCCGAAATTGCCTTGAGTCTGCTTCGGCGTTTGGAAGAGCCAGTCGCAGGTTTGGCTGCTTTGCTCTCGTTTCAGTAATGGAGGAAGAAGGGTGAAGGAACTGAAGAAGGCCACTCGATTAACTCAAGCAGAAGGAGTCGACGGCCAAGGAACTGCTCTCGCCTGGTATTTTCGAAATCTGGTAGCAACTACAATGGGTTCAAGAAGTCGCCCAGATCCGCTTCTTGCCGTCTGGGTCGAAATCACTGACCAATCAAAGCGGTAGTACTAGCAACGCACCGGTCGGAAGGTTCGTTGTTTGGGTCGAAATCGCCTTCCAATCAAGGTAGGTAGCTCGCTTCACCCGTACGATCAGAATTGCTTATCGACCCAAAATTGCAGCACCACCGTGCCTTCCGAACAAGCGGCCACACCCACAGAATTCCAACGGAATAATCGAAGAAGGTGTAAAGCGGAAGGCGATTGTGATGCAACCAGTGGAATTGTCCAAAATTGAGAATCAATGGCTGCAGTTTCTTCGAAATTCACCTGCAAACAACTCCGAGGAATAATTACTCTGGTCGAAATCACCTTCCGATCCAAATGAGCAGCACATCGCTGACAATCAGGTTCGCCTTAAATCGGAACTACAACAGAATCACAGCCGAGGATGGTACTTCTCTGATACCATTTGTCATGATCTTAGGGTTTAGCTTAGGACTAGAATGGAAATTGGAAGGATCCGATACCGTTAAAGTTAAGAACATATTGTATAGAAGGGAAATTGAAGAAGAATAGGGGGAGAAAATTAGAGAGAATTGAGGGAGAATGGCAGAAGAACGAGGGAGAGAGATTAGAGAGAAATATTGGGATTTCAAATATCATTCAACATGTAAAACCCATCCATTTACAGCAATCTTATATAGGTATGTTTGTCTTATAACAGCCTTGCACATGCAGCCATGTGCACCTAACTAATTGCTAAAATATCCAAAACAAACTATTCTACCCTATTACAATAATACCCTTTATTGCTCATACGGTCATGACACATTGTTATCACAGGGAGTGATCAGGTTGGAATACAGAAGCTGAAGGAACATCTACATCAACACTTTCAGACCAAAGACTTAGGCCGACTTCAGTATTTCTTAGGTATTGAAGTTGCTCAATCAGGAGATGGTATCTCAATTTCTTAGAGGAAGTATGCACTAGACATCTTAGAAGAAATTGGTATGGTGAATTGTAAACCAATTGACACCCCAATGGATCCGAATGCCCAACTCTTGCCGAAACAGGGGGAGCTTTATTCAGATCCTGGAAGGTATAGGAGACTAGTAGCAAGTTGAACTTTCTCACAGTCACTCATCCTAACATTGCTTTTGTTGTAAGTGTAGTTAGCCAGTTCCTTAGTTTACCATGTGATTCTCACTGAGATACTATTATCCGGATTCTGAGATATATCAAAAGAGCATTAGGTAAAGGGCAACTCTATGAAGATAAGGGTCACACAGATATTTGTTGTTATGCAGATGTAGATTGGGCAGGATCTCCTTCTGATCGTCGGTCAACTTCTGGGTATTGTGTTATTGTGGGAGGAAATTTGATTTCTTGGAAAAGTAAGAAACATAATGTAGTAGCTAGATCTAGTGCAAAGGTAGAGTATAGGGCTATGGCTAATGCAACTTGTGAGCTCATCTGACTTAAATAACTCCTGTAGGAACTCAAGTTTTGTGAAGTGTCTCCCATGAAGCTTATTTGTGATAATCAGGTTGCCTTACACGTTGCTTCCAATCCAGTGTTCCATGAGCGGACTAAGCATATTGAAATTGATTGTCACTTTGTTAGAGAAAAACTGGTTGAAGGTGTTATTGTTACAGAGTTTGTTAACTCCAATGATCAACTTGCAGATGTCTTCACCAAGTCTCTAAAGGGTGCTCGAGTGGAATATATTTGTAACAAACTTAGTGCATATGATATCTATGCTCTAACGTGAGGGGGAGTATTAGAATTATTAGTATATATTATAATTATTATATGTGTGTTTTATTTTATAATTAGATTAACCTCATAGGTTTAAGCCCATTATGCTAATTATAAATAACAAGATAAGAAAGGCTAGTCTCTTAGGTTTCTCTTTCCTAATTATTTTTTCACAGTTTCTATCATGCCATAAACTCTTAAATAAACCTTCAGAAATTTTACAATAGAATAATCCCCGATAAATATATGAGCATGTGTCTTGATATCATAGTTCTACAATCAATACAAAACAGATCAGCCTTAAAGTTGAGGTCATCCATTAGCTGCTTGTCAAGAAAACCATGCTTCATGAACATTTGTAAAGCATAACCAATGTTAGAGCAATATTCAAATCAAACTAAAAACTATTGTAGGTAGAAGCAATGAATCAACCCGCTTACATAATTAACTCATGATCCTTAAGTTATCTCGAAGTATATAGATCAATATTAAGGGAAGTACATGAAAGAGTTATCTGAAAAATACCTGTTTGACCACATCCTTTCTTACATGTTTGTGGTAATCTGGATCGCCAAACAGCTGATCAGCAAGGGCTCGAAACTGTCCAATAAGTCAAATAGAACACATTACAAGCATATCGAGAAGGGAACAAACAATAGTACTAGTAATAATGATATTATTAGAATGGAAAGCACAAACTGGTAAGAAAACAAAAAGAAATATCATTTAGCCCCCAAAAGCATTAACATGTATTGATGCACAAATGGGTACGCTAAAAGTGGCAAAACTAAACAAAATAACATAGAATAATGCTATCCATCACGACTATCACCAGTCGTGATGGATAGCAGTACTTAATAACATAAGTGCCTGACCTGACAATTTCCATCTCCCTCTATTTGTAGTTCTGCTAAGTCATATGTAGCCAACCTGAATGACAATAAAGCTGTCATGATTATACTAAATCAGGACAAATTAATACCTGTCATATTTAATACAAAACTCATAACATTAACACTATTATAATCATGTCCCTCAGCAATGACTTCTTATACCATCCAGAAAAATCTGAACTTGGCCACAAGAATATAGCAAAGCAAGTATTCCACATTATTTGGAGGCAATAGAATAGAAGCATGATTATAGTAGAAAAAACAAAACAACCAAAAACTGTTGAGGACTTAAAGGCCTAGTGGCATTGATATTTCTAAGTTAAGGAATTTTGAAAACCATGCTAAAAACTTAACAAACTATGTACAAGAGAATGTTGGAAAAAGAGGCTCAATCATGGTGTCCCTGCTATATTAAAAGAAAAAAGATAAAAAAAATAAAGTTGTTAGCAATTAGGTATGACAACCAGCAAGCATATACAATCAAATAGAATGCATATAACTATATAAGCAATAGATATAAATCAAAACCTTTCAGACAGCCTCTCATGGTTTAATGTTGCATCATTTACATCAGGTATTTCGCCATTAACTCGGGGAGTGTGCTGCCAAGACAGAAAACTAATAAGTATATGCAAAACCATAATTTCAAAAAGAAAAAAAAAAAAAGGACTATTATTTCTAATGCATATATACTGCTAACTTTTATAGCATTTATTGCCGCTGAAATAAATATTTCATATACAGATATTTTTGATAAATTCCAGTGACAATACATACACAACCACCAGAAAGAACACCAGAGTCATAACAAAGGGAACAAAGATTAAGGGGTTCCACAAGAAGTTTTGGAACATAGAATGTGAAGAAATGTTTTCCTTAGCCAACCACACCTAGTGTGATTAAGGCTTGTAATTGTTGTGGTCCATGAATGCTCAGGTTTGTGTATATGCACACTCATTGTGGTGCATATCATAAAATGATAACCCCAGCCCCAACTTCCTTTTTCCTTCTTCAACCACAGTGGACATAGACCAAGAGCTTCCCCAGTAATAGGATAGGCTTGGAAGGGTGTTAGACTTCACAGAGGAGACAATCAAAAGGAGCATAGATAATGTAACAACATGTATATTTTGTCCAGTAATTGGCATTTAATTAAGTGATTATTGTCAGTATAAAGTGTATAGCATAAGGGCATTATATTCTCATTCCTATATTCTTTGACCTTGTGTGTGTGTGTGTGTGTAATACTCAGGAGCATGCGATCAGATTGATTAACACTTTTCTAGATGGCATCAGAGAAAACTACAGAGTTGGGCATCAACTTTCTTCCATATAGCCTTCTCAGCCCTGTCCCATAAACCACAACTCAACAGATGCGACAAATAATTTTGAGTTCCAATCAATTTCTCAGTGGTGATAGTAGGAGTTCCTAAGAACACAGGAGAAGACACACTAGAACCACTAGATTTGGGAACAAGAACAACACTAGAGGTACCCTCAGTTGTAGTCATAATGTGGATCTGATTCTACTGCTGATTTATCAGGCGGGCAATAATCGCAAGATTATTTCAGTATCTGATGCTGACTTATCAGGCGGGTAATCATCTATGGTCTGGAACAGTCTCTATGTGCTTGGTTTGGACTGGTTTTAGTATGCTAATGCAAAAATTTGGCATGATTCCAAGTGAGGCAAATCATTCTATTTTCTACTGTCATACTTCATCCCATCTCTGCATTTATTGATGTCTGTGTGGATGGCATAGCCATTACTGTGGATGATCAGGACGGTATTTCACAACTGAAACAACATTTGTTTCTGTGAATAATGGTAGCTAATTCAGAAGATGGTGTTTACCTTCCATGGACGAAATATGTTCTAGACATCCTTAATGAAACGCGTATGTTGGGTTCTAAACCAGTGGACACTCCCATGGTTCCAAATGTCAAACTTCTAACATACAGGGGGAGTTATTACCTGATCTTGGCAGATACCGGAGACTTGTTAGAGAACTGAAATATTCTACAATTCTGAGTGTGTGTGCATGTTCTTCAAGTGATTTAAGGCCAAATCAATGAACAACCATGGTAGAAAGTCAATTTTGAGATCAACTAGGCCTAGGTAGAACTAAAAGTCAACTGAGGTGGATTGTGGAAAATAGAATGGACCAAACAAATGGTAGTTGACTAAGAATCAACCGTGGAGAATGGCTGAATTTGAGATGTGGACAGCCGACCTGGAAAGTCAACAACAAGATTGACTATTCTAGCTAGTTGGCAAGGGAATGGTAGGGCTCTTGGAGGTGGGACCAGCTTAGGTTCTTAGAGGATAGATATTGTATTTCTTTAGTTCAACAAATTTTATGCTTTTGAACTAATGTACTGATATTATTCCTGTGTCGAGGGACTTAATATAAGCCTAAGAGACTTTGTGAGCTAGGTATGTAGTGGTTTAGGCCTGTATGCTTGAGGCATTAAACTTCAGAGCAAGCCTTACTACTGAAACTGGAAGTGCTCCAACAGCCAGTCCACGGGTATTTTGGTCATTCGGCAATGCCAAATATTAAAATGCCACAACAATTGAGAGCCAAAGTGGCTGCTGAGGCCATTTTTTCAGTTGTACCACTACAGATTACTAGCATTTAATCCTCAAGGGCATTTGGGTAATTATATATGCTTCTACAAATCTCCAAAACTTAGTACAAATTGTCTAAATGACATACCATCAAATAAGAATGAAACCAGAAGACATTCCTAAAACCGCATTCCGAACCCACTATCACGAGATGAACCAGCTTGCTCGGAGATTTTTAATTCCCTAGTGGCCGAATATTCTGTTATTTCTTATTGCTGTAACTCTTAGTTATCTAGCTGTATTTTTCTATTAAGAGTTAGTTTTAGGCCCCACATGCAATGGGGAAATAGGACAAAAAGGTTGGTTGCAACCGCATGAGAGAAGGAATCTGCTATGGCAAACTTACCCTACGTCTGGCTAGTATAAATCTTCTCCAAGGTTCTCTGGAGAGAATTAAGCAATAAAATCTGAATTTCTTCCTACTTCTCATTTTCTCTCTATTTCTCTCTATTCTCCCTCTACATATCGTTCTATCTATCCTTCTTGTTCTATTCTTATTCTTCTTTTATTACTTCGGAACTAGTATCAGCTTGTCACAAGTCGGGTTGTGACAAATTGGTATCAGAGCCACCATTCTCGACCGAGCTAGGATAAAGACGATGGAAAAAGAAACTCGAATGAAGGCCTTGGAGTCGCAAGTACAACAATTCAGTTCGGCTATGACCAACACCCATAACCGGATAGAGCAATTGGAGTTAGGAGCTAACCAGAGTCACGAAGCGATTGTGGCAATGGATCGGAAGGTAGAGAGTTCCATGGAAAGATTGGAGAGAAGACTTGAAGGCTCCATAATGCGGGTGCGAGAGGATCTGGCTGCCCAAATGCAACAGTTTATGTTAATGTTCGGTCGCCAGAATTAAGTAAGTATATCCCCTGAATTTCCTTCTAGGGAGGGAACAGAACCAATTCTTCAAGGAAATCGAGGAGATGGTGGATAGGGAGCTATGGAGATAGAGGGTGAACCCGAGGACGAGCTGGAAGGATTACTCCATGGGGGAAGGAATGGTCTGGGTAATATCCACCAACCAAGATTTCTCATGCCTCGAGTAGACATTCCCACATTCGATAGAGTGAATCCCTGATGGTGGCTATGAAAATGTGAGAGAATGTTTGATTGGTATAATATTCCCAACAAATAGAGAGTGTCACTGGCATCAGCTTACTTCAATGAGGTGGTCGATGCTTGGTATCAAGGGTGCATAAGGCGGAGGAGGGATTGCACTTGGGCAGAATTCTCGGAGAAAATGTGTGAAAGATTCGGAGAAAGAAGCATGGTGGATGTCATAGAAGAATTCAATAAGCTCAAATAGACCGGAAGTGTAGAGTCATATCAGGTGCGATTCGAGGAGCTAAAGTCTCTCATGATTCAACATAACCCCCACCTATCCGAGACATACTTTGTGTCCAGCTACTTAAGTGGGCTCAACAAGGAGCTGAGGCCGATGGTTAAAGTATTGAGGCCTCAAACGGTAGAGCAAGCAGCAGAGAGTGCCCGCCTACAGGAGTTAGCAGTGGAGGCGCTATTAAAAAAACAGAGGCAACAAACAAAGGGAATGGTTGCGGGAGTCTCTAACTCGGGGGGAAGGGGTTATGCTAGAAAGCCAGTAAAGGTGACCAATGGGAGTAGAGGTGGAGTGGGCACAGGTTCCCTAACGTATGGGGATCAATTGAGAGAACAGAGGAGATTAGCTGGCCTCTGCTTCTGTTGTGGGGATAAATACCACGTCGGGCACCAATGCAAAAGACAAATCCTACTACTAGAAGGGGATGATAACCAGGAAGAAGGGGTGATAGAGAAAGGAGATTGCGAGGACCTTGAAGAGGAAGATAATGGGGAGATTTCCATTCACGCCTTGAAGGGAGTAGTTAACAACAAAATCATCAAGGTGGAGGGACAAACAAAAGGGGGTAACCTCATGATCCTGATTGATAGTGGGAGTACCCACAACTTTCTCGATGAAGGCATGGCCAGAAGGTTGAATTGTCAGCTGGCAGGGACACTTCCCTTAAGCGTGACAGTAGCCAACGGCCAAAAAGTGCTGAGTAGGTCATCTTGTAACGGTTTTTGCTGGGAAATGTAAGGAGAAAAGTTTGAAGCTGATTTAAGGTTGCTACAGCTAGGGAGTTGCGATGTAGTCCTTGGGGTGGATTGGATGAAGGGGGTGAACCCCATCAGCTTCGATTTTAACAAAATGGAAGTATCCTTCGAGAAGGAGGGAAGAAGGATGACTTTATTGGGAGATAAGGAGGCTAGAACTTGTAAAATGATTTTGAAAAACAGCTACAAAGAGTGTTCAAAGGAAAATGGAATCAGCTGGCACAATTTTTCTCAATGATGGCCAAAGAAGAGGGGCTGGAAGATCAAACGATACAGAATGAGATTGGCCTGACAATCAGCACACCACAGGGAGGTCCAAACCAGGTACATTACTTAGAAATTATTAATGAATTGTTGATAGAATATGAGGATCTTTTTGTGGAACCCAAATCTCTGCCCCCGACCAGATTATTTGAGCATTCCATCCATCTTAAACCCAACATGGAACCTGTCAACAGTAGGTCCTATCGATACCCCCCAATTCAAAAAAATGAGATAGAAAAGATGGTTAGGGACATGCTTCAACAAGCCATAATTCAACCTAGCCAAAGTCCATTTGCCTCACCCGTTCGTTTAGTTAAAAAAAAAGATGGATCATGGCGATTTTGTGTAAACTATCACCAACTTAATGCCATGACCATCAAGGATAAATTTCTCATACCCTTGATGGAGGACCTTTTAGACGAACTTCATCATGCCCAATACTTTTCTAAACTGGATTTGCATTCGGGATATCACCAAATCAGGATGAATCCCAAAGATATCCATAAAACAACTTTTAGGACCCACCACGGGCACTTTGAATTCTTGGTGATGCCATTTGGGCTCACCAATGCCCCAGGTACTTTCCAATCCCTCATGACCAGAATTTTTGAACCACATCTTCGAAATTTATACTTGTATTCTTTGATGGCATCATGGCATACTTGTCTATAGTCCTATCTTTGAGCAACACTTGAACCATCTTAGAACTACCCTTAATATCCTCAGATCTAATCAACTCTTCATTAAGAAATCTAAGTGTGTGTTTGGTCAAGGACAAATTGAGTATTTGGGGCATATTATATCAAAGGAAGGAGTTAGCACTGATCCAAGGAAGATAGAAGCTATGACCAATTGGCCAAGGCCAGCCTCGATGAGGGCCCTGAGGGGATTGTTAGGTTTGACTGGATACTACTGCCAATTTATGCAAAACTATGGAACAATTAGCAAACCTTTAACTGATTTGTTGAAGAAAGGGGGATTCGGCTAGGATACTACAAAAGAAGAGGCCTTTCAAAGGTTGAAGGAGGCCATGAGCAGGGTGCCGGTATTGGGATTGCCAGATTTCACAAAACCCTTTGTGCTAGAGACGGATGCTAGTGGGACTGGAGTTGGGGTAGTGCTAGTATAGGAAGGAAGGCCGTTGGCATTCTTAAGTCAGGTCTTGAGCCCTAAACATCAAGGGCTTAGCACATAGGAGAAGGAGTTCATAACGGTGCTGATTGCGGTGGATCGATGGAGACACTACCTAGAAGGAGGTAGATTTGTGATCAAAACTGATTATGAAAGTCTGAAATTTCTGTTACAATAGAAGCTCCAAACTCAGCTGCAGAAGAAAGGGATGGTCAAGTTAATGGGTTTGGACTACTCAATTCAGTACAAGAAAGATAAGGAGAACAAGGCAACAGATGCGCTTTCGAGGTGTCATGAGGAAGGAAGCAACGCAGCTATGACGGCTGTAATTCTAGATTGGTGCATGGAGGTGATACACAGTTATGAAGGGGATGAAAAAGTGACAGAGGTATTAGAAAGATTGGCAGTAGGATTCGAAGAACAAGAGGGGTACACATTAGTGGACGGAATGCTAAGGTATCAAGACAGAATTGTAATTGGCAAAAGTGCCAGCCTTAAGAGAAAGATTCTGTAAGCCCTACATGAATCACCGATAAGGGGACACTCGGGAATTCAAAACACATATCTACGAGTGAAACAACTCTTCCATTGTCCGAGGCTAAAGACAGAAGTAAAGGAGTTTGTGATGGCCTATGACACTTCCAAGAGACGTAAGTATGAGAATGTAGCTTACCCGGGACTACTACAACCGCTACCCATACCCAAACAGGCTTGGTTGAGCATCTCAATGAATTTTGTGGAGGGGTTGCCGAGGTCCAAAGGAAGGGACAGCATTCTGGTAATCGTTGATAGGCTAACCAAGTTCGCCCATTTTATAGGGGTTGCTCATCCTTACACAACCAAGGAGGTGGCCAGGGTTTTCTTAGACCAAGTGGTGGCGCTGCATGGTGTTCCTAAGACTTTAATTTCAGACCAAGATAAGATTTTTACAAGCCTCTTGTGGTAGGAACTCTTGAAGGCTATGGGCATTAAATTGGGTATGTCAACAGCTTACCATCCTCAATCAGATGGGCAAACTGAAAGAGTAAATCAGAATTTGAAAACATACTTGAGATGTATGTGTATCCTACAACCTAAGGAATGACATAGGTGGCTAACCTTACCGCAATGGTGATATAATTCTAACCACCACTCTTCCCTCAAAATTCATTTGAAGCCCTCTTTGGATATAAACCACCCATCCTACCAGCTATGAGGGATCACACCACCGTAGCCTCGGTTGAGGAATATTTACAACAAAGGAGGGAAGTACTAAGACAACTAAAACAAGAATTGGCATCCGCACAAAATAGAATGAAGCAGGTGACTGACCGAAGGAGAAGCGAGAGAGAATTTACTGTGGGGGAGAAGGTTTATTTGAGACTCAAGCATGCCCACCTGAAGTCAATCACGCGGGGGCAAGTGTCTAAGCTCAACCCTCGATACTATGGGCCCTTCACTGTATTGGCTAAGGTGGGAAAAGTAGCCTACCGGTTACAACTCCCTGAAGAAACTCACATACACCCCGTCTTTCATGTCTCTCTCTTGAAGAAGGCAGTGTGTACTGAACGGGTGAACCCAACCTTGCCCCCACTGCCCGTGGAAGAGCTAGAGGCTATGTTGGATAGGAGGGTAATTTACCACCAAGGAGTCCCACTCATTCAGGTGTTAATCAAATGGAAGGAAGGCTCAACAGAAAACAACTCAAGGGAGTATTTGCTGGATTTTCTTAAGAAGTTCCCTAGATCAGCCAGCTTACTCAAGATTTATTGAGGACAAGAAATTAGTTAAGGGGGGAGAATTATCATGAGATGAACCAGCTCGCTAGGAGATTTTTAATTCCCTAGTAGCCGAATACTCTGTTATTTCTTATTGCTGTAACTCTTAGTTATCTAGCTGTATTTTTCTATTAAGAGTTAGTTTTAGGCCCCACATGCAATGGGCGAATAGGACAAAAAGGTTGGTTGCAACCGCATGAGGGAAGGAATCTACTATGGCAGACTTACCCTACCTCTGGCTAGTATAAATCTTCTCCAAGGTTCTCTGGAGAGAATTAAGCAATAGAATCTGAATTTCTTCCTACTTCTCATTTCCTCTTTGTTCTCCCTCTACATATCATTGTTTCTATCCTTCTTGTTCTATTCTTATTCTTCTTTTCTTACTTTGAAGCTAGTATTAGCTTGTCACAAGTCGGGTTGTGACACCCACCAAGGCCTCTATGAGTTTAAAGTCATACCCTTCAGCCTAAACAATGCTCCCACCACTTTTCAAGCCCTTATGAACCATGTTTTCAGTCCATATTTGAGAGACTTCATACTTGTGTTCTTTGACGACATCCTTGTGTATAGTAAAACTTTTGCCCAGCACCTTGACCACCTTAGGGCCACATTTGGAGTCCTTTGATTCAACTTTGTTATACAAACAACTTTGTTATACCTATCTTAGTTCCTCTCTCTTTTCATTCTTCCTTCCTGTTCTACGGTAGAAACCCTAGATTCAAGACCTAGGATTTGACATGGACGTTAGAAGAGTGCACTTGTTGGTTAACATGATTATTTAATACAACAACAACAACAACAACATATCCAGTCGTTATCCCACTATGTGGGGTTGGCTATATGAATTCTAGACTTCTATGTGGGTTGCATCCCAACAGATTTGTCTAGAATTTATATTTGGATCCGACTAGGTTTTACGCTGGCTGTCGGCTACCTAACGCAACCCTCCTCCTTTATCCGGGCTTGGGACCGGCAGTGGATAATATCCCCTGGCGGAATAATGATGAAATGAAGTTTGAACACCATCTTCACATGGAGAAATTTCATGAGATGGTGGTGAATGAAGATAATTGATATAGTTGTGTTCCATAACTTAGTTGACATGGTGAAACCAACTAAGTTAAAATGGTCCAAGACAAAAGCCATGCACATAAGAAGGGTCTAATAGACAAGTCTAGGGAAAAATGGAAAGAGTTTCATTCAGTATATAGATTTGGAAGAATCTTATGGCAAAGTTTCCAAATGAGTATTGATAAAGGTTTTAGAGGAAAAAGGAATTGGATTGTTTATATAAAAGTTATGAAGGACATGTAAATCAAGTTGAAATGTGTATTAGGACTTATGGAGGAGAAAATGATGCCTTTCCAGTTACAACAAGTTTATAGCAAGGATCTACTTTGAGCTCTTATCTCTTTACTCTTCTAGTCGATGAATTCATAAAGTCCATCTTAGAAACAATAACATTCAAGTTAAGCATGTCAAAAATCGAATACATATAATGTAAGTTCAATAAAATAAAAGTGTGGATAATATCATGGTGAGACTTGAAGATCAAGCTGTTCTTAGAAAATATTAGTTTAGCTATCTAGGATCAATTGTCCAAAATGATAGGAAGGTTATTGAAAATCAAGAGAAGATGGTTACAGTCGAAAAGTGTGTATGGCATTTTATGCTATCGTAAATTCCCTTTAGGCTAAAAAGGATTTTTATTGAATAGCTGCAAGACTATTTTTGTCTGGTTCTAATACTAACACGTGCAAAATGTGAGAATAAATAATTTGAGAATGTTATGGTATATGTATGGCAATACCAAAAAATAATAGAAACGAGATTATATATAATAAGGTTGTTGAAAATGAAATGGGAGATATACAATTAAGATAATTTGGACATAATAGGAGAAGACCAACAAACATGCCTGCGAGGTGAGTAGATGGAATGAAATTTGTAGATAAAGAGGTAGATGAAGATACCGGTATTGAGTCCAAATGAGAGAGTCTTTTGCCAAGCTTGCCATCAGACCTTGAACTCTCGTTTTCTGCTAATATTCTGGCAATAGTTTGGTCATCTTCTGTATCATGGGAACTACTGTTTAGACTTGAACTTGAGCTCGCACTTGCCCTGGAGCAATGTTCGGTCATACTAGATCAATGCTTTACCAACTGCAGATAGCAAATCAGAGAATTTATTCCATCCAAAAGAAAACAACTTTGTAGACCAATAATGAAACTAGAGGAAAGAGAAGAAGAACAACAACTAGAAGTAACGAGAGTTTCTGGTCTAAGTTTGCAATATGATTCGCAGAAGCTGGAATACTTTAGTGCAACAATAAGTCGACTACCTAAAATGCGTAGAATCTCCGCTCAGTCGAGATTTTCATTCATCAGATGGCATCAAAACCGAAAGGTGTATTACTAAAGATGTCATCAAGACCCAACTCGGGAAATTATCGACTGGAACGTATAATGAGCAGATACCCTTACCCAATAACGATAAAATTTTGAGAATAACAGAATAACCAATATTAGAGACTTTAATAATCTTATATTAGAGATATGCCATAGATGAGCAAGACGAGCAAGGTAGGTGGTAAAGAATATATGCATATATAAAACATAGACAGACAGTAAGGAATATACCAGAGGCAGAGGCAGAGGCAGAGGCCGAGGCGAAAGATGGATGAAGGCAAGGACGAAGAGGACGAAACAGCGGAAGCTTAGGGGTGGGGAAAGCTTTGATTGGGCTATAATTCAAAGTCAGCAGTTGCTTTCCTCAAGACTTGTGGGACAAGAGAGCCGTGCACAAGATCTTTTCTTCTTCTACCGTCCGTTTCGGTTTCCGGTCTGCACGTCAAGGGTGATCGAATTGACACATTCATACAACTTATCCTATTTATTTAAAATTTAAATAATTATAAAAAATTCATGTTTTAAGCCATAGAGCCTTAATTACTCATTTTAAAATTAAAATAAATTTATAAAATTTATATTTGAATGATATAAATGATCGAAGTTGAGGGTGGTTGAACTAATTGAACTAAAGATGAGGTCATGATTGTGACTCTAAATAAAATGTACACCTGTCAATTAAGTTGAATATTGGATATCATAATATATGAATATTTTTATGTTTATAAAACTATTATTTCTTAAAATTTATAAGAGGGTAAATGAAAAATCTAAAGACTATTTTGTAGAGCTGCACCTTGACTCGTACATTGATGAAATAGCCCACTATGACTCGGCCCAACATCATGGGGAAGTGGTCAAAACATTTCCTACAAATTTGAGCCTCTGCAGCGACAACTCGCCTTATCTGGAAGACAAAACAATAACTTAGAGAGAGAAAGAGAGGGGAGTGGCGAAGAAAAATGGGCGCTGGAATGGAAGTTGCTCTTCCCGTACTGGGAATAGTAGCAGCTGCCGCTGTTACCTTCTACGCAGTCAGCTTTGCCGAACTTAGGGAGGTAGCAGCTAACTATGGGCCTATGCCTCTCTCTCTCTCTCTCTCTCGATATTTGTTTATATATAACCCACACTTATCTTTGCTTTAGAGCCGCCATCTCAGATTAAATCAAAGTTTTGTGCAGAAATCATTCAGAGATTTGGAGGAATCTGAAGAATCTGAGAATGGAGGATTCAAGTCATCTCTCAGCTCAAGAGAGCGGCGTGCCAGAAGAAAGGCGGAAAAGAGTCCAAGACTTGACCAATCAAACGACTGCTGTGCTGTTCCATGAAAAATAATCAATTATGAATTAGATTTGCTGCCAGCTATTAAGAATTAAGAGTTTTTTTTTCTTAAACATCTCTGGAATTCTCAGCAGTTTCCTCTTCTTGTCTCGTTACATAACTGCCTTGCCCGCAAAATGATTAGAAGATTGTGAAGAGCCTTTGTAGCCTTATCTCCTCTTCTTTTGATGCGCATCTTAAGATACTGTAACATTATCCACGAATCCCCAATATAAATATAAATATAAATATAAATTTAAGCCTGACTAATGTCTAGTAGTTGTCTGAGTGATCTTTCACTCAAACCCATAATATGGCGGGTAAATTTCCAGTTTACATTTTAAGGGTCAAAGCACACAATGAAAACGATCAAGGCCTTATTTGGATTTACATGAAATGGAGCCAACAGATTTTCTGGCAATACCATCCCAGCTGGCCACTGCTACTTCTTTTGAGACTTGAGTTCTTGGACCCTTTCTTCAGTGGCTTTCAATGCTTTTCCGTATTTGCTTATCAACTGAAAGTAAAAGTAAACAAATAGTTCCCAATTAGTAACTTCTCAGAGAATGCTTGTTAACTTCAAACAGTCTTCAAAAGATCACCTCTTTCGTGTATGGAAATGACGCGATTGAACTCTATCCTAATGAAAAAGTAAAATTCCCAATTACAGAGTCAGAGCTACGTGTTCATTATATGTGCAATCACAGAGCTTTACTCTGCCCATTAAATGTTCTATATCATTCTCTATTTTCTGGCAAGCAAATGTGCCACGAGTGAATGAAATAAAAAGAAATTTCAATCTCTGAGGAGGGTTGTTTAGGCGTTCCGAGCGAAGCAAGCTATCCTATATGTGATTTCCTTGGACACAGGTAACAGCCACCAGGTCCTTGCGACTGCCAAGAACCTTGCACTCGTGGGGAAAATTTTCAAAACTATTAAGGGGGTGTTTGGCTTATCCCTTTTTTTTCCATAGTTTTAAGTTGTATAAAGCTTAAAAATTGAGTAGCGTTTAAGCTGATAAGGTATTTGAATAAATGTACTTTTAAATTATTAGTTAATAATTAATAATTATGTGTTTAATTTAAAAGAGTTGATAAGCTATCAAAACTTGACCAAAAAATCATATAGACATGGTGGTGAATGATGTAAATAAAATTAATAAAAATATTAATTTTTAATAAAAAAAATTAAATATATTAAAATATATATATGTATATACATAATATATATGATATATATATAAACACAAAACGGAGGAGGCAACAATGAATAAAAGAGGCGACGAGAGGCTGGGGTGATGGCAATAGGCAAACGGCTAGGGCAATGACAAGAGACAGATGGCTGGGGTGACAGCGAGAGGCTAGGGCGATGACGATGGTGATGGTGATGGCAATGGACGACTGTGATAGTGGCGGCCAGAGATGGGTCTGGTGACAACGACGACAGTGAAGGCAAAGGATAAAGATGAGAGTATGGTTGGAATTATGTATTTTGTTTGAGGGTAAAATGGACATTTCATTGATTAATGCAATAAGCTCTCTATAGTGTTTTTGAAGTATTTTTGAAAAAGCTGAGGGGAGAGTAGCTTTTCCAAAATGCTGGTGGAAAAGCTTTTACGTATAAAAACATTTACGCTATTGAGTGCTTGCCAAATACTTAACAAAATAAGCTTGATAGCTTACAAACTAAATGAATAGCTTATAAGCGGTCAAACTAGTAAGCCAAACACCCCCTAAATAAGATGACATACTTGCAACCTTTAACTCTCAAAATCAAGTAAGCTATGATATTGGGCATAATTTACTAAAATAGTGTTTGTTAAGTAAAATATAGATAAAAAAAAATAAAATAAAATGTGGAAAACATTCCAAATTTTTATCATTTTTAATGTGTTTGTTAAATTTATCTAACTCTTAAAAAAAAGTCACGTGACTTCTTATCTAGGTTTTTCAAGATATGCTTATCTCTTATTTCCCTTAAGATAAACATATGTTGATCCTTACAAAAACAGAAAAAATTACGCTTACGTCCTCTAGTGCATTCTAACAAATTTAATAAACGGTTTGACAAAAATCTTAAAATGCTTTCCAACCTTATTTTAACTATTCCATATCTTGATCCGGAAAGCATTCCAAACTTATTTTGATACAATTTTATCTTACTCATTTTAACAAACACTACCTTAATCATTAACAGAAATGTACCTGGTTATCTTCAAAAAAGAAAGAAAGAAAAAAGAAAGAAAGAAAGAAAAGAAACTTACCTCATCAACTTCATCTGGTGTGATTATAAATGGAGGAGACATCATTATATTATCACCAGAAACACGCACTAACATCCCATGCTTCTCGCACTGCGCTCCAAAAAATGGGCCTATCCCTGATTTACATGTAACCAAGAGGAGTCAAGAGGGGAAGGATATGACAGTTTAGAAACCATAATCACGAGTCTCCACCTTAACTACTCATACTTACCCCATTCAGAAGGAAATGGATCATTAGGTGACTTATTATCTGTGAACTCGGTCCCAAGAATCAAGCCAGTTCCCCGAATCTACAAGATGAGGGGGGGTAAAAGGTAAACCACTGGTGGCCATATTTACTCTCTCCTAGTCAAGAGAAAAGCAAATGCCTAACGTTAACGAGATACCTCCCCTACAATCGGACTGTTAGAAAAGGCTTTTAAACCATCTTGAAATCTTGGGGAAATGCTGTTGACTTGCTCGACAATATTTCTTTCCCTGAAACATTACAACACTTTACTTGCAAGGGAGTAACAATGTTTAATGTTGGTCCAAGGTTAAAAGTTTCTATTTCAAGTGTTCTACGACTGATGACCTAAATGACAGATCATCAAGCACAATATCCAGAAAACTATTGTAGTGAATGAGAGTCATGAAACCCTGTTAGAAGTTCCGCCTAATGTTGGGGGGACAAACACCAAATTGATAAGTCAAACAGCCCAAAAACATTCCCAAAACATTAACCTTTTGACTCTTGATTCTCTCATGGGTAACACAGTTTCAAATAAATATGCTCAGAGAATGGTATTTATAATTCTCAGTCGCTGACATGCAAGGAACATACTTGTAGATCTTGAGAGCTTCCAGTGCAACAGCACATGACACCGGATGCCCAGAATAAGTAAATCCATGAGAGAAAGTACCTAGAGGTAAAGTAAACTTAGAAGATGCAGTCTGTTGAAAAACAAAACGAAAAGAAGAATATTGAAAAACTTCAGAGAGAAAAAGGTCCATGATGATATACCGAGTTTGTTGCTTTGAGAATATACGACATCTGAAATTTCAGGGCTCACAAGGATGGCTCCAATAGGCATATATGCAGAAGAAAGTGCCTGAGGAACTCAATTTGAGCATAAAAGGTGAAAAACAATTATCCTGCAATAAGATGGTTGTCTTTTGAATACAATCTAATTACCTTTGCCACAGACACAAGATCTGGTTTGATATTGTATTTATCACAACCAAACATTGTCCCCAGCCTTCCAAATGCACAAATAACCTACAACAGATATGCAAGAGCAAATTCTTGCATTGGATCAAAAGCAAAAGTGCTTATAGGTAAAGTATTGAAAAATATAAAAAAACCTCAACAGTACCTCATCTGCAATAAATAGAATGCCATACTTTTTCAGTACAGCCTGTATCTGCAGCACAATTTTGGGGAAGGGGAAAAATGCTAATCATAGTCAACATAAAGTAAAAAAAGAGTGCAAGATTATCCACAGCTCATTTACACAAACTTGAAGAAATTGCATAGCATAATATTAAAGGGAAATAACAAAAAGTGGAGAGTAAAATTATAAGAAAACTCCACAGCAGCATTTCGATTCTTTTACTTAAAGATATCCCTGTTAAAACAAGCTGATACTATTTCTTTCATATGTGAAAGAATGCAGACCCTGAGATCCACTGGGTCCGACCAGTGAAAACCTAGCTGAGAGTTGTAAGGTATGTCGATTACTAAAATATAACATCAAAGATTCCTCAACAATGATTAGCCATCAAAACAAGGTTCAGATCTTGTTTGGGACTGCTGACTTAACCTAGTTTCTTTGTTAGCATGGAGAAAGCATTTTGTTCCAATGCATCAATTACTCAACTTGTATAGCCCAATATCAATTGACTCTTGATTCACATACATTAATATCCAAGTAATCAACATTGGCATGGTGGTTTGATCTTTAACACACTGCTAATGACTAATATGTGCTGGAGATATCTCTCATCCTGACATAAATTAACCTAAATTCGAAAGCTGCCCCAGAAGTTTCTATATCTAATAGTTGTATGTTAATGCCAATTCTGACAGATTCAATTAAGTATTTACCAACAAAACATAACTCACCATATGCATTATTCTCAGTAATGCAAATATGCATCATTATCTCCCAGTTCCAAAGAGAAGAGACTGAAGGGAATATCAATTTATTAACAACTACAGGCACTAATTCTCCAATTTCATGTTTAGAACTTGGATGTGTGTAGTGAAAGGAAAATGAAAAAAAAAACTGCCTAATGTGTGTGTAAAAGTTACATGTATATAAGCAACTTAATTTTCCTGTCATTGATAAATGAATTTTAAACATTATATTTAAAAGGAAAATGAAGATGTACAAATAACTCACCTTCTCAAAATAAGTTGCAGGGGGAGGTATCACACCTCCTGCTCCCATAACTGGCTCTGCAATGAATGCAGCAATCTGAAATGACCACGTGATGTCAGCAACAGCAACCATATATATTTCTGAAATGAGTTTTCTTCAAGAAACAGATAATATTAATTTCAAGTACCGTATCTGGCCCTTCTTTGAGGATGAGATCCTCCAAGTTCTTAGTTAATCTAGTTGAAAAATCCTCCTCTGTCTCACCTGATATGCCATTCTATGCCAGTTATTTTTCCAAATATGCAAAATGCAACCAGTCACATCAGATGTAAGAAGGGTAAATCACAACCTGGAAGATGATAGTGCCAATAGTGAGGGCAGTCAGTGTGCAACACGAATGGAGCTGGTAGATCAAATTTTTGATGCAGTGGCGTAAGGCTGTAGGTAAAAGAATTCTAAATGGAATCAAGGTGTCCTATTGATAAATAATGGTTCTATTATACTATGGGTAAGTATCCTACCCTGAAAGACTAGCTGATATAAGAGTTGACCCATGATACCTGTCCAAATGAAGAAATAAATACACATTACCCAGGAATTGTGCTAAGATAATATACAAGAAGACACTGCCATTAAGAAACTGAATTACGCTTTTGCTCGAGCAATGAACTTTTTTTTATTTGGCCTCCCAAGTGCATTGTTATAATACCACACCAACTTCACCTGCAAGCAAACAAAAAAGATGAAAATTTCATTGTGATTGTTTGAGCTGAAGTTCTATCTTCAAGAACCAAGATTTAATATTGATTTCACAACTAAATTAATTGTTCTTTTGTTTTCATTTCCCATTATTGTTTTTGAAACCTTCATGTCCTAGAGTTAAGGTAATCTCAATTGGTCTCATGGGAGGCCAATCCTTACTGGAAATAGGATATTCATGTTTCGATCTAAATCTCATCTCTCTCTCTCATCGAAATGGTAGTAAATTTGTTCAGCAGCTGCTGGATATAGCATATGACATCAAATTGCTTTTTGTATGAAGTTTTTCACTTGAAGTATGCTACCTGCGATGCATCTCCTCATAAAAAATGAGAATGAAAAAATGATTCCGACAATTATTGAATTTTAGAAGTACGAAAATTATATATGCTAATAATATTCAGAATGTTATTGGTATTATGCTCAGAAACTACATCATCTTTTTCCTCATAAAAGCTTTTGAAATCTAAGTGTGTTTATGAAGTTCAAATGGGTGATTCATTATAATGATCTCCAATAGCGTCTTTTGCTAACCAACACACAATTTGAGAAGCAAGAAAGAAAACTGGAGATCATGAAATCCACAACCCTATTTATGCGCTGGCAGCCCTCCCTCTTCCAAGGTGGGGCCCACTAGCATGAGAGAGGGGCTTTGGGTCCATAAAGATGAAAAAAGGACGAATGAATAAACAATAGTGCATCAAGATCATAAGCAAACCTGAGTGTCATTGGCTTCAGAACCACTATTTGTGAAAAAGACCTTTGCCATTTTGCTTGCAGTGAAAGTTTCAAGAAGTTCCTTGGCAAGATCCTGTATGATTTTCCAAGAAATTAGAATGGTGGCATGAAGCTCCAAACTCAATAGTTGCCATGTCAACAAGTATGTGCTGATCATACCAAAGAGGGTTTTGTAGTACGATTCCAAAATGAGTGGTAAAATGGCAGGGTATTCAGCTGTGCAGTAGCAGCAGCGACAAGACGAGGTTCATTCCCGCCTGCAAGTTTCCAATAGTACATAAGTGACAGAAAATTGAGAATATAATTCAAGACTACCACACAAGATGGTTATATGAACTTCATGGCATACTAGCAGAATTGAATCTTTAGGTCCATAACTTCTAATGTTATGAAATTGTGAATTAGCTAAGAAACTTTTTTGTGTAGAAATATTAACACTAAGGGGGCACTTACAGCCTCATGATGTGTCCCTCTAGAAACAAACTGCTTTAGATGAATTCTACCAGAACTTCTTAATGATATTATACATTTGACACATGAACCAAGCATGACTCATTTGGCTCTCACTCATTATCCTAGTCAAAAAGGTAACACAGACTGGCCTCTCAGACTCCCAAATGCAAATTCACTTTATAATGATGAAGCCAGACCTTTCCTTTCCTTTCCTTTTCTTTTCTTTTCTTTTTTGATTATCGATAATGATAAATTCCATTCACTACATAATTTTATCTAAGTGGAAGGTATTCTCTGAAAGCAGAATCCTGCTCATCTTTCAGAATGTCATATCTGAGTTTGCCAAACATAAAGGGGCAGAATTATTATGCTCTAAGTCGCAACTAAGAGATGAAAATTGTGTAACAGAGCTTAAATAGAGCGATCTGGAATGCCAAGGAACCCCACATCCTCGTTAACACCATAAAATCAGGTCCAATGCTTACACCACGGTTGCCTTCTTCCCCCCATTGACCTAGAAGACATCTATTTGGTTGAAAGAACAGTCCTAGTAATCTAGGGACCAAAGAATCAACCTGTCTAAGAAAATTAGGTTGAAAGTAGTCACAGAACAGGAAAAAAGTTGACAATAACAATGGCATAAAATATGTATCTTAAGAATTTTTTACTCTCAATTGTATTCTTTTAATGAAACTCCACCTGTGGATTACTATTTAAGGCTGGTGCCCAAGCCTGGAAAAAGAGGAGTGTTGCATGAGGTAGTTGACAGCGAATGTAAAACTTGTCAGATCATATCAAGCATCATGACTTTTAGAAAAACCAGAAAATCATTGGGGCATAACCCTCTTTGTATTCCCAGATATAGTGTTAAATCTGTAAGTGTTCTCACATTTTCATGGACAAATGAAAGTAGAGAAGTTAATCCAAGATCATAGATTAAGGATTGGATCATGGAATATTGGAACTTTGACAGAAAAATCTATAGAAATGGAAGCAGTGGATATGACCAGAAGAAAAATTAATATGATGTGCCTCCCAGAGACAAGATGGATTTTGTCCAATTCCAATCCATGTAACAGGATCCAATACTAAATATATATATATATATATAAATATCTCATTACATGGACCCAGTTCCAGATCCGATTACAAATATAATTTAATTAATGGTCCCAATATGGATTTATTAGTTCCAACATGACTAGGACCAAAACCAGTTTAGAGTTAAATATATAATTTATAATATACTGTATATAATATTACCTAACAAAAAATATATATTATATTTTATATATAATATAGTATATCAAATATAAATTACAGTTAATCAATTCCAGATGAAGGATCAAAACTCAAGTTTTAGACTGATCTAGAGACGAATCTACAAATTGAGACCTGTTGAGTAATCAGATAGGATATCAGGTCTCCAAGACATAATTGAAACCAGGTCTGAATTTGATAGTTCCAATAAAATCCAACCCATTTACAGGCGGCCTAGTAGCAGAAGATATTAAGATTATAAATATTGTTAGTACATATGGACCACAATTTGAGTTAGGGGAGATAAAAACAAAATTTTGGGAAGATTTAGAGGGGATGGTTATCTTGGATCAATAATAAAAAAGGATGAAAGATTAATGAGGATGTTACCCATAGTACTAAAGTAGCATGATTAAACAAGAAAGTATATTTGCTTTTTATTTGATGGCAACTGTTGTTATCTAACTACAACAATGAATTTAGGCATGGGAGATGATCTAAGGATGGCACAAGTGTGGCTGATCCAGATGATGGGTGATTCTTTGGAGCAACGGATGACTCTCTCGAGGTGGAGTGATAACGATGAATGACCTGTTTAGAAAGAAAATCGATTAAGGACGCGGGTGAGAATCCTCGCGCAGACCCTCCGATGCCTAAGTTAGCCTCTCAAAAGTACAGAATACTTGAATGCAAAAAGGAAATGTCAATGGGAGAGATGGTGTACCTAATGTGATAGAAGAGGCCAACAAGTGTTGGGCGGTCCACTATTCTCGACGAGTAACTCGGAGGTAATTTTGACTGGGTCTTGCACAGGAGTGGGCACGGGCACGCGCATAGCACCCCCGAGTGACCCTCACTAGGGGGTGTGACCGCGTCTGCGTAGGGGGGCCCCCGCCTTGTGGCCGCGTGGCTCAACCATGTGCGGGGGCCCCCCACTTGGCAGCCGGCTGGGGGGGGGGGGGGCCTTGAGGCCGCATGGTGTGACCATGTGGTGTGGCCTCCTTCCTCTAAACCCTTAGCTGATTTTTCATCGATCCATACTATAAATTTATTTTTCCAGGTGTAACAATAACATTATGTTAAAGCTAAAAGGAAAATTTTATAAGACAACCACAAGACTAGTTTTGTTGTGTGGCATAGAATGTTAGGTACTAAACCACTGGCACATGCAAATTATTAGTTTAACAAAAATGAGGATATGAAAATAAATGTGTGGCTAAACAAGAAGAGATAAAATTAGAAACGGGGTTATATTAAATTGGTCATAGTGACTCTTGTTGAAGATAAGAAATGACACACAATTAAGATTGTTTAGTCATATGAGAATAGTGGATGGAATGGAACAAATTTTCAGCAAAAAAGATAGAGGAAGACTAAGAAAAAACTTGGTGGGAGACTCCTAGACATGATATGACTTATAAGGGCCTTGTAGAAGATTAGGCCATAAACAAAAAAAAAATAGACAAGTAAGAATTCATGTAATCAACCCCACATAATGGGATTAAGGCTTCACAAGTTGTATTCCCAACACTAATTACATTGGAGAAACAACTATACTGCTATCTGAATGATATTATTAAGCCACCTTAAATAATTAATTTAGAACAGCAAGAAACAGTTATCATCAAATACATTAGTATGAAGTGTACAAGCTATGTATAAGAAACACCAATGCAGTGTTAAAAAGAATAATAAAAGATTTAGAAAATTCATGGGCAACATATTGGGGATAGTACCTAAAGCTGTGCACCATAGACCAGCAAGTGAATCAAGATACCTTTTCCCATTTATGTCATAGACATATGAACCCTATAACAATTGATAAAGAACAGTTAACACAGAAAAATAAAATAAAAATGTGCCAACCCCAACAGAACACCCTAGTGGCTATTAGACCAGTCACAATATTAAAGGACCTGGGGCAAAAGTTGCATAAATATACCTCAGATTTTTCTATTACTAGAGGATGCAAATCAGTAGTTTGCCACCCTGCAGTGAATGGCGCCAACATGGAATGCCCCTTAAACCTGAGAATGAAAGAATCTATAATAACTGACACACAATTTGTATATGTACACAAAACAAAAGGGAGTTAGTAGCACACATCAACCTAGTACCACCTTGTTCATGCCTCCAAAAGAATCCATTGAGCATTGACAGCGATTGCATGAATGTGCACACAGATATACACAAATACAAAAATCAAAGGACAGGGAAAGAAGTATGAACACTGAAAAACACTGCATACACTTTTTCATTCTTCAAATTAGTAGCTGAAACATCATTCTGCAGAGATGCCCCTGTACTACTCCAACGGGACAGTGCAAGAGCACCAAGCAAATGTTCCTTCATATTTCCAGAAGCATCAACATGCCTCGTGTACAAAATAGCCTGTCAGAATAAATGAAAATTGAGTTAACAAAGATTAAATTTGTGGGTGGACAAATCCTATAGAATGATATGTAGAACATTAAGGATGCTTTAGTATGTTCCCTTGAAATTTTATTATACTTCATTTGCGGATTTGCCTATTAAGATCACCACTTCTTCAATTCCAACAACATGAACTGGACCAGTAATGTGTGTTTTGGAGAAAGTATATGGCATATGAAATCTGGCTCACTTTCACATCGGCCAACAAAAATGGACACTATGCATTCATTTGTCAAGAAAACTGGAACATCACCTAGCAGCTAGCACAATTTATAGAATATAAAAAGGAGAGATACAAACACAAGAGAAGGACACAACCTGGAAACCTCAACTTTCAAATAATTAGGACAAAAGTAAAGCTGGACACAACAGATAATAAATTATACGCATTTTATGAGTAATAAGAGTCTTAAAATGTATTTATGAAACCTTATACATAAAAAAAAATGAAATGGACTTTAAAATTCTAAAATTAAATGCCTAAAAGAGGAATGAGTAATAATTATAATCTACAGTTAATTAAAATTTCAACCTCTATAATTTACATGTAGTCCCTCTTTAGTCCCTAACATTTATGTCATCTTAACCCTAATCTCATATTTTCGGTCATAGCACCTTCTGTCATCTAGAATCTGATGGGAGAAGCACACCCAAGCAACAGGTGAGGTTGTCAGCCGGGTGCAAGTGATGTTTTCACTATCATTTGACACTGCTTACTCACTCTACCAGTACGTGAGGACAACTGGGTCATCAGAAAAGCCCTAATTACGCGAATTGTGATTCAGAAGTTTGATTCATAGAGTGATTTGGATACTTGTGAGTGATTTTTGAGGGATTTTGGAGTGATTTATAGAGAATTTAGTCTGATTAGTAACAATTTTAATGATATATGGAGCTAAGTAAAGAAATGTGTTTTTTGTCTACAGAGCTAAGCAGAGCATGTGGGGTTGCTACTTGCAGTACAAATCAAGGAAATAGAAGAAATTTTTTGTTTTTTCCATCTAAAATTGCAGTCAAACAATAAAAACTTGGAATAATTTAGAGGTGGGAGGAAAAATAATACTGCTTATTTTGATTCTTTGCTGGTGCTTGTGGGAAAAAAGTGATTTTTTTTTTTTTAGTTGGCATGATAAAATAATGTCCGTACCTACATTCTTTGCTGGCAAGTTTCCTTAACCTTTTTGGTTCTCTGCTTTATCAACCAGACATGAAATCTGTATAGATGTTCCTTTTTATATAAAGTTGTTCATCATAAAGCCATTACCAAAGTGTCACGCAGGCAGTCTACTAAGAGTTGCTCTTTAAAAATTTTGCTAATTAAGACCTTTAAATTGTAAGTTCATTTCGGCTGCAGCCTTAGGTGCTAGGTGGACCAGTAGGTTGGTTAGAATCAAGTTGTTACACGATTAAGGGAGAGGGCCCCATTTGTCAGGGGAATATTTCCTCCAACCACCTTATAAAGGTACCTATCATTCAATGTAGTGGCATGCTAACAATCAAGAAGAATATATTTTCCAACTGCTCTCTCTCTCTCTTTCTCTCTGTCACTCTCATCTATCTCTCCCTCTTCTCTCCTCTCAAATTCCTTGCTGTCTTCTTTCCGACGACTCCATATCAAGTGGAGTTCTAAATCTCTTCCGCAATTCCCTCGGAATTGTGGTATAAGCCACAACAATTGCAACAGGATTGTGACATATTTGTATCAGAGCTCTGTTCTGGCCGGTGGGTGGAAAGGATAACTTATGGCTGAGGGAACGCATATGAAGAACTTCGAAACCCAGTTGCAGCAAACTGGGGTGGTGGTAGCGGAATGTCAAAATAAGATGGAGCAATTGGAGCTGGGTACGACTCGGAATCAGGAGGCGATCCTTGCACTAGATTGTCGGGTGGAGAACGCCATGGGTGGAATGGAGAGGAGATTGGAAGAGTCCATTACACGGGTACGGGAGGAACTGAGTGCACAAATGCAATAGTACATGTTAGGCCAAACTAGCACCTGATTTTCCTCTGAGGGAAGGGATATACCCTATCCTTCAGAGGGACAGAGCTGGTCGAGAGCTGGAGATACATGAGGAGGAGATTAACCAAGGTGGCAGAGAAGAAGGAATACTGGGAAGGGGACCCGGGGGCCCGATGAACCATCAACCACAGGGGTTTCCTCTCCCTGGATGGAAATCCCAGTGTTCGAAGGGATTAACCCACGATAGTGGATAAGGAAATGAGAAAGGTTGTTCGAATGGCATAATATCCTAGAGCCGCAGAAGGTGCCTCTGGTAACCGCCTACTTCGATGAGGAGGTTGATGCCTGGTATCAAGGAGTGATACGGCTAAGGAGAAACCAAACGTGGGGGGAGTTCACAGAGGCTCTATGAGGGAGGTTTGGAGAAAGAAGCATGGTTGACATTGTGGAAGAGTTCAACAAGCTCAAATAGTCGGGAAGTGTGGAGATGTATCCAAAACGTTTTGAGGAGCTAAGATCTTACATGATTCAATACAACCCCTATCTAACCGAAACCTATTTTGTGTCAAGTTACTTGAGTGGCCTCAATGATGAATTAAGACCAATGGTAAAGGTACTTTGAGCCCAAACTGTAGCTCAAGCATTAGAAGATGCCCGATTATAGGAATTAGTAGTAGAAGCCTTGTTGAAGAAACAAAGGCAATAGACAAAGGGATGGTGGCAAGGACCCAAAATGGAGTAGGGAGGTATTTTAACCGTGAAGTAGGCAGGGGTACTAGTGGGGTGAAGGGAATTGCAGGTCAAAGCACAACACCCTCGCGAGATCAATTGAGGGAGCAAAGAAGATTAGCAGGATTATGCTTTCGGTGTGGAGACAAGTATCACCCTGGCCAGCCCTGCAAGAGGCAAATCCTGTTGCTAGAAGGGAATGAAGGTAGTGACCAGGAGATGGAGGAAGAAGAAGATGGGGGCGACGAGGGCATGGAAGACAATGGAGAAATATCCATTCATGCCCTGAAAGAAATGGCCAATAATAAAATTATTAAGGTAGGAGGGCAAGCCAAGGGCAGCAGCCTGATGATTCTGATTGATAGTGGGAGTACCCACAGTTTTATCGATGAGAACACTGCTAGAAGACTGAAATGTCAGTTGATGGGGGCGCCTCCCTTGAGTGTAACAATGGCCAATGGCTAGAACGTGTTGAGCACTTCGACCTACAATGGGTTCTCGTCGAAGATGCAAGGGGAGAAATTTGTAACCGATTTAAGGCTCCTGCAGTTGGGAGGCTGCGATATGGTCTTGGGGGTGGATTGGATGAAGGGAGTAAGCCCTATTAGTTTTGATTTTAACCGTATGGAAGTATCCTTCGAGAAGGAGGGCAAAAGAATGACCATCACGGGCAGAAAAGAAGCTGGGATGTGTAAGCTGATGTCTGAGAAAGGTCTGAGGAGAGTCATGAAGGGGAAGTGGGTTCAATGGGCACAACTCTTTTCAATAGTGGCCAAGGAAGACACACTCGAGGAACAAGGAGAGCTGGGGCAGTTTTACCTGACAGTCAGCAACCAGGGAGAACCTTTTGGCCAGGTAACACATTTGGCATTACTTTATGATTTATTGGTGAAAGATGATGACCTCTTTGCAGAACCAAGATCTCTACCCCCTAATCGATTGTTTGACCATTCGATTAACCTCAAACCAAATACAGAACCAGTTAAGATTAGAGCCTATAGATACCCACCTATCCAAAAGAATGAGATTGAGAGGATGATTAGGAACATGCTCCAACAATCCATTATCAAGCCAAGTCATAGCCCTTTTGCTTCCCCTGTTTTGTTGGTGAAAAAGAAGGATGGAACGTGGCGGTTTTGTGTAGACTACCGCCACTTGAATTCCATCACAATCAAGGATAAATTTCCCATATCCTTGGTGGAAGATCTCTCGGATGAACTCCACAATGCCTAATTCTTTTCCAAACTTGATTTGCGCTCGGGTTATCATCAAATTAAGATGAAACCCGAGTATACACCTAAGACTGCATTCAAAACCCACCATGGCCACTTCGAATTTCTGGTAATGCCATTTGGGCTTACCAATGCCTCAGCTACCTTTCAATCACTCATGAACCACATCTTTGAGCCCCATTTACGAAAATTCATTTTAGTTTTCTTTGATGATATTCTTATCTATAGCTCCACCTTCGAACAACATTTGTTGCACTTGCAAACCACCCTAGACATCCTCCGGTCCCACCAATTATTCATTAAGAAATCCAAATGTCAGTTTGGTCAGGGGCAGATGGAGTATTTGGGGCACATAATCTCTAAGGGTAAGGTGAGCACTGACCCAAAGAAGAACGAGGCTATGGTGTCCTGTCCAAGGCCCACCATAGTGAAGGCCCTAAAGGGATTTCTGGGGCTAACAGGCTATTATCGGCGGTTTGTTAAGAACTATGGAGTTATCAGTCATCCTCTGACCGACTTGCTAAAAAAAGAAGAATTTAATTGGGGCTCCAAGGCAGAAAAGGCATTCGAAGAGGTGAAGGGGGCCATGAGTCGGGTGCCTGAGTTGAAGCTGCCAAATTTTGATAAGCCATTCACCCTGGAAACTAATGCATGTGGCACTGATATTGGGGTGGTGCTGGCACAGGAAGGAAGGCCTACTGCCTTCCTAAGCCAAGTGCTAGGCCCTAGACATTCTGGGTTAAGCATCTATGAGAAGGAATTTTTGACAGTCCTAATGGCAGTGGATAGATCGAGGCATTATTTGGAATGGGGGCGATTTATCATCAAAACAGACCACGAAAGCCTGAAGTACTTATTGCAGCAAAAGCTTCAAACGCAACTGCAGCGCAAAGGGATGGCCAAGCTCATGGGATTAGATTACATGATACAATATAGAAAATGAAAAGAAAACATAGCAGCGGATGCCCTTTCCCAGTGCCATGAAGAGGGAAGCATTGCAGCAGCCACAGTAGTGACTCCACAGTTGTACAAGGAAGTGATCAACAACTATGTGGGAGACCAAAGAATTACGGCCTTGCTAGAAAAGCTGACTGTGAGGCAAGAAGAGGTGGAGGGATATACTCTGAAGGAGGGAATGCTGAGGTATCAGGGATGTGTAGTGATCGGGGATAAGGTTGAGCTAAAAAGAAAGATCATGCAGGCCTTGCATGAGTTGCCCTTAGGGGGTCATTCAGGTAAACAGAATACGTATGTGAGGGTTAAGGGGATATTTTACTGCCCAAAGATGAAGGCGGAGGTCAAGGAGTTTGTGCGGGGTTGTGATGTATGAAAAAGGTGTAAAACAGAGCGGGTACCCTACCCAGGACTGCTACAACCCCTACCCATCCCAGAACAAGCCTGGTCGAGTGTATCAATGGATTTCGCGGACGGATTACCTAGATCAGAGGGTAAAGACAATGTGTTAGTGGTGGTGGATTGGTTTACCAAATTTGCCCACTTCATCGGATTGTCCCATCCTTATACGGCTCAGGAGGTTGCGAGGTTGTTCCTAGATCACGTGATCCAACTACATGGGGTTCCCTAGAATATAATCTCTGATAGGGATGGCATTTTCACCAGACTGTTATGGTAGGAGTTGATGAAATCGTTGGGAACGGACCTAAGGTTGTCCACGGCATACCACCCTCAAACGGATGGCCAAACCGAGAAGGTGAATCAATGCCTTGAGACCTATCTAAGGTGTATATGCCTAATGCGACCCAAAGAATGGCATAGGTGGTTATCCTTGGTGCAGTGGTGGTATAATACCACCCTACATTCAGCGATTAGAGTAACCCCCTTCAAAGCTCTATTCGATTACAAGCCACCCGTGCTACTAGCAATAGGAGAGGGATCGGAAGCAGCCACGGTAGAAGAGTACTTACAGAAAAAGAGGGAAGTGACGCAGCAAATGAAATAAGAGCTAGCCTTTGCAAAGCATTGCATGAAGCAATATGCGGACAAGAAAAGGATGGAAAGGGAGTTTGAGGTCAGAGAGGAGGTGTATCTAAGACTGAAACAACCACACCTGAGGTCACTAACACAAGGGAAGGCTACCAAGCTTAGCCCTAGGTACTTCAGGCCCTTCCTTATAACTAACAAGGTGGGAAGAGTGGCGTACCGATTGCAATTCCTGGCCGACACTCACATCCACCCTGTATTTCATGTTTCATTATTGAAGAAATCGATTGGGGGGCAACCAGCAAGTTCCACGCTACCATCTTTACCCAAGGGAAGTGAACAAGCTGTAGAGCCAGAGGCCATACTCGAGAGACGAGTAATCCAGCAAGGAGGGGTGCCCTTAATCCAAGTCTTGGTTAAATGGCAAGGAAACACTACGGAGGGCAACACATGGAAATACCTTCTTGAATTGCTCCAGAAGTTTCCCCCCGCAGTTAGCCTACTCAATCTTCCTTGAGGACAAGGAAGCATTCAAGAGGGGAGCATTGTCACGCAGGCAGTCTACTAAGAGTTGCTCTTTAAAAACTTTGATAATTAAGACCTTTAAATTGTAAGTTCATTTCGACTGCAGCCTTAGGCGCTAGGTGGACTAGTAGGTTGGTTAGAATCAAGTTGTTACATGGTTAAGGGAGAGGGCCCCATCTGTCAGGGGAATATTTCCTCCAACCGCCTTATAAAGGTACCTGCCGTGCAATGTAGTGGCACGCTAACAATCAAGAAGAATCTATTTTCCAACTGCTCTCTCTCTCTCTTTCTCTCTGTCACACTCGTCTATCTCTCCCTCTTCTCTCCTTCTCTTAAATTCCTTGTTGTCTTCTTCTTTCCGACAACTCCATATCAAGTGGAGTTTTGAATCTCTTCCCCAATTCCCTCAGAATTGTGGTATAAGGCGCAGCAATCGCAATAGGGTTGTGATACAAAGGAAGCTCTGATCTACCAAAATGGCATTTGAAAAACCTTTGACTTGTGAAATGTGCCCAACAGATGGGTGGTTAGGTGTAGATTTTTTTACATTATTTCACAAAGATATCCTTCCTTGCTACCTATCCTCCATGCACTTGTGTAGGATGCAAAGCAACCACATTCTGCCCCTCACCCACTGCAAACCAAAGTGCACTGGTCAGTCATCACCTTTCACCTGTAACCTTGCCCATGGAAAGTGGGATTTCATCAAGATTTCTTCGTCAACCTCCATGAATCCACCACATCTATTGCCTGTTTCTTTAACACTCCATAATACTAAAGATGGATTGGCACACCCAAACTTCCCTCGAGTATGGATTATGCTTGTTTACAATTACCAATCGTGGACCAATTGCATAAGTGGAGCATATGCTCACTACAGGACCAGTAGGAACCTAAGGCTCTATCAGCCTCTTTATCCAAAGGCAAGACAAACAACCAGAAGGCTTCATTTTATTAAATTTTGGCACTAGTCAGTACTACCCATTTGCGATCTACCCAAGATGGTGCCACCATCACATTAGGCACCACCAAACCAAAACCTTCAACTACCCACATAGGCAATTATGGGAGAGAAAATCTCTAGCTTTGTTTGAAGGGGTTGATTGCGGATTAAACACTTCAACATTTAGTAGCAAAGAGCCAAAAAAAAAAATACAGATCTTCAAAAGGCAACGAACGAAAATTGATAGCATGGAATAAAACGGACAAAAAATGAGCTCCAAGAGATCACTCTCCAAAATATGGACCGCTAAGTAAAACTAGGTAAAGTAGAGAACAGATTACAGAAGGGCAAAAAGTTGACCTAGAAATATTTGACAAAGTTCAAGGAATGGAAGTCGCATAAGCAATTCGGAAGCCCAATTCAAAGTTAGCAAAAAAAGACTACATCACATGTACTTATACAAAAAAATTAGATCCAGTGATTGAGAAGGTTCGTGAGCCACACATAACATTATCGCAAAGGAAATCATCGGAGACATAGATACAAAGCACCCCACATATATTTTTACAATGAAGTTGGGTGAGGGACATAAAACGAAAATACTATCACCTTTCTGGCAACGGAGGTTGTTCTGGGTGTGGATCGAATGAGATAATTGGTCACCGTCCTCATTTCTTCTCCTTCTCCTTCTTTCTTCCGTCTTCTTCGCCTGTCTTTCTCAGTTAATGGCTCCCTCGCTCTACTCCGCGAGTGCTTACGAACACTGGTGCGGATAGACTCAGTACACTTGACTTAAATGGTTAAAATGAAATCATCTAATGAATCATCTAACTAAATTAAAAAATAACTAAATAATGAGGCACTGCCACCCCACCCCACCCCACCCCACCCCTACATAATTATTTTCTTACGTAATTAGATCATCATAATTATTATTATCTTTCCATTTAGTAAAGATTGCGTTTGGTTGGGGATGGCAGCGTCAATGTTAATCATTTGAAATTTCACATTTTAAAGTTTAAATTTTTAATTAATTTATACATACATTTGTTTATTATTTAATTATATATATATATAGATTGACATATATTTTGTAAACTTAATTAATTATCTACATATTAATCTAATAAATTTTTTTGAAACTTTTACTCATTTTGATATGAAATCCATTAACAAAAGTAAAAAAAAAATATAATATTGATTAAAGAAATTATTTTCTTTTCCTATTCTTGTAATAAATATTCAATCAATTTTTATTTAACATTTTCTGAAATAAACAAAATATACCAATATGGCAAAAAATTATAATTTATTAAAGATCCCCACAAGAAAAACCTCCAACATTCGAAAATTCTATAAGAGGATAAACGTTACATGTAAGACATGAACATTATCTCTAAGAATTATAATCTTGGCCTACTTAAGATTGTTCCATGTCTCTTGATAAATAATCAGTCATTCATTTCAGAAAATGTACATTTCTGATATTAATGAAAATTTTATTCTACAATTTTCAACATCAATAGTAACTATCAGAGTATTTGCGAAAGGATCTACCTACACTCTTTGATTGTTTTCTTCCTTATAGACTCAAGTAGCCAAATGATGATGTTCTCAATCAAATAAATTTATTATTGTATTTTGACAACAACAATTGATATCGTCTATAAAAAATATACAAAAAATCAATGAAGCAGTTTACAATGGCTAAAAAAGAAGCATCACTAACCAACAAAGCTAGGAAGGAGTGAAGGCCCAACCCCTAAGGCGTTCACTTGGGGCACGAGGTCCACTCAATAACATTCTTTAGTAAGAAACTCAATAAAGTTAAATGCAAATATTCCACTTATGATAAAGAATTCTATATGTTGTCCAGTCTCTTTACTAATGGAGATACTATTTATTATTACAAAAATTTGTTCTTGATTCTAATCACTGAGCAATAAGATATTTGCAATCTCCCAAGAAGTTGAACTCTAAGCATGCTAAGTGGATAGAATTCCTTATTGAGTACACATTTGTCCTTAAGCTTTGTTTTGGGTCAATAACAAAACAGTTGATGCCCCTAGCTGGGTTGTTAGTTTTTTTCAAGTGATAAATACAAAGGTTATTAGTTTTGATAAGATGAAGGCACTACCAAAAAAAAAAAAAAAAATCGAATTTAGAGATATACAAAATCCGTCTCTAAATCTATGCAATTCTATCTCTAAAATATTTTGTCACTAAAATCCGTCTTTAACTGATTTGTCGCTAAATAATTAGTGATATATATTTTTTTGTTACTCAATTTCATTGCCATTGCTATGGCCGTCTGCTGTAACTATATGTGTATATATATTTTGTATGTATATATGCGTGTACATTACTTAATTTCTTTTATTTACTCTCATAATTTTATAATTTAGTGATATATATATATATATATATATTTGCATATAATTTCTATCCCTGGAAATGTGTTGGAACCTACTGATTTTGTTATTTTGATAATTCTCCATAGATTGTGGAAAAGGCTTTAGTTGCATCAAGAGGTGGTTTGCACATACCACACGGGTAAAATCCTTTGCTTTTCAATTATACATTCCTGCACACACATATATCTATATCTAATTTCTACTTCTACCTCTTTCATTTAAATTTCATTTCATTAGTTCTGATTTTGTGTTGAAATTCTTATGTGACTAGTGATTAAGTAGAGACATTGGTGTTCCAATGGTGAAGGTGATTGTGGCTATGAAGTATGGTGGAATTTGGTTATCTATCTATGGGTTATAGTGAGGGACCATTGCCGATGATGGTAGTTTGATCGGAGACGGCAGTGGCATCAATTATATTTGCTCAGAGAATAGGATTAATTGATGGAAGCAATACATGCTGGGGGTGGAGTGATTTGATTATGCTCAAAAACTTGTTATCAAGATTTCTACCTTTGATTTGGAGAGAAAAACCCAAGTACTAGGGTAGGGCCAAATTCCACTTAGAGAAAGTCTTTAATTAGGGCTGAATAATGAATATTTGGCCATTTCACACTACTACTTGTTTTGTTATTTTCTTTATTTGACTAAATAAGGTGCACTCTCTTGTGAATTATTTTTGATTGGCTTACACTAATTAGTCTCATAATAATTGATATAGAATCAATATTCTTGTACATGCACTTTGTACACCTTTGTATTGCGTCTTTCATTTGCACTTTGTATTTCTTATTCTTTTCTTCATTATTCTTGTAGGCCTTTCACTGCCACAAATGAAACATTGGATGCTCTACTTACAGCTTGATCTTCTTGCGATTCCAGTCTCTCACTGCTCACTGATACATGTTTGGTCTCCGAGCAAATCCGAGTTTATATTCATTAATTCAAACTCTAAATGGCAGTGTGGCTGTGGAGAATCTTTTACTTATGACTACGAGTAGTGTAGACGCGGCAAGGCCCAGTGGTACTTCAGGATCATAAATCATGACAAACACCGGACAAATGAAATGCAGCCTGAAGAACTCGTATACATAGCCCAAGAGTTCAGATTGCTTGGTTATTTTTCCAGAATTCGTATTCTTTTTGCTTCCAGCTATGTACATTTTCCTTTTGCTTCCAGCTATGTGTTAAAAGTCATCACTAATTGATTTATGGGACACCAAGTTGATTAAGTTAATGATAAGATGAGTCTTATCATTTTTAAGTTTACACCATTAGCTAAGTGTGTGGTCTATATCTGGTTTGAGTTGTGTGGTTGTAATGAAGGTATTTACAGATCAAAATGTAGCAGAAAATAAAAAATTTTAACCATAAATACCTTTAGAATCTCTCCAAAAGGAATAGATTACAGATGAAAGGCAAAGGATTACTTTTTGATGTGAAGATCCAATTCTGAAAAGAGGTGATCATGAAGTTGTTCAAGTGTTTGGCCTCTAACGATATCCACGCAAGCTTACAACACATGAACCTTGCAGGCGCGGCTTTCCTAAAGATGAAAAAGTGCTAACTCAAGAGGGTGGTGTGGGAGCTTTCTCTCATGCACGTCAAACGGCATTAGTGGCTAAGAGAGGCACACGATTCCAAAAGGAACCATATAAGAGCTATTTATAACCCTTAAGCACAAAATCTTATTTGAGGTTTTAGGCCACATGTTATTTTAATGCCATGTTTTAAACACTTTAAAATAGCCCATTAAGCTCCCTAATCCACCCAATGTCCTTGGGTTAGTTTCATATAAATAAGCCCATATCTTAATTAAGTAACAATCCATCAAGACTCAAGCCCTAGTCTAACTAGGGTTTCAGGTGAATTATGACAAACTTAATTAAAAAACTTATTTATTATAAATTTTAAAATATTAACTATTAATATTTAAAAACTTTACCTCCTCATTAGGATTCTCTAATCCTAATCGAGCCTGCCATTACCTTCTAATTGCAAACCCTTATTGCGTGTGACCCATTAAGCTTCTACATATGTTGGCCATGACTTTATCGAATAAAGCCATAGACTATGAGTGAGATCTAACAACCCATCATGGCCCCTAATTGGTAGAAAGATCAATTTATGATCATTGTCTTTCAATGATGGTCTTCTCATGCAATTCAATCATTTCATCGGTTTAAAGTGTCTCAATCAAGTAGGGACATGGATTGTGCGTCAATCCCCATTCAATGCCTAATTATGATATTTTTTTTATTCTCAAAAAGTATATATTTATAGGATCTCTATCCTACTATAACCATAGACTTACAAGCTATATTTTCCCAAATAGGACATGAGACATATCTCCCCAAATTAGGGGTCGAAAAATCCTGTCTTGTCTCACACATGCTTCATGGTATACCCGATCACTACTGTACTCACACCCCTTATTAAGATGTTTCCATAATAGTGTCAAAGTATACAAATCCACACGCAAGACACAGTGGTGACCTCAAGTCGAAGGATCACTTGCACAACCACCACTAGAGGTTTCCTTAGACACTCTTGCAAGATCTATAAGGAATCTTTTTGATCGGGTCATAGTCCAGTGAACTTATACTCACCAACAAGCACCCGTGTGCTAACTTAGGTATCCCATACCCATAGTGTAACGCCCTGCTTTTCCCGAGCTTTAAATAAGTTAGTAATTTCAGGAATATTTTTTTTCTCAATATAAATTATTTCCCGACAATCCCGTTCTACCTTCTCAGTATACTAAAATAAGAATCGATAAGGTAAGACAAATAATCATCATAAATGCGGAAGCTAAATTTGAAACCTGATATGGTACATAACTGAATTCGCTTTAATCATAACACAAGAATCTGTACCATTATATCATCAGATACTTAAATACATGGAGACTCATTTTTCGAAATGATAACTAAGCACCTTAGATACAGTCTAATGATGCCTCAGAAATACATTAACCCGTAACAATTATACATGATCATTAATATAATATAATCTTTTAAACATGACTAAAAATATCCTGAATCCTCGCGAAGGAGCAAATACTAGAACAACTCGTCGGACATTGGCCATATCATCACGTGCCGTCACATCTCAATCATCCATTTACCATAGTTGCAAATCCTAACTGGAACATTCGAATGTTTTAGGGGCATAACCCAATTAGAAGATGAATCTTCTAATGAAACATGATACATGAATGTATAATACAATAACATGAACAATCATATCCCCTAATGTAACTTCCATGGCCCTCTTGCCCGACATGAAACCCTAGGCAGAATCTTGACCTACTTTCAGGATAATCCTAACGTTGTTCCATCACTTTTCCTTGGGGAATTACGGCTACACTATTAGAGCAACATCCATCCCGACACAAGTGTCGATATGCTAATAATATCATACCGAATGAAATATCATAACCATCGATGCAACAATATATGTACTGATATGACAAGATGTGCATAAAATACATATAAGTTAGCCATTTTCATGACTATCATGCTTAACATAGGAAAAATATATCATATATAATATTTTAGAGTAAAACCACTCACATTTAGCATGAAGTTCGGAACACCTCGAAAAATATGTACTACCTCGATTTGCGTGCTCGACCTCAATTTTCGTGCAAACCTAAAAAATTGCACAAATCACTAATCCTCAAGTACAACAATCCTATAAATCATATTTATTTTCAAAATATATCAATACTTCAATTTCTTCACATTTTCTACCATTTTTCTTTCATTTTCCTCTCTAAAATTCCAAATAAATACTTTCTTAACTATTTTCTCAAATCTTTTTTCACAACAATTTATAATATTCTAAGAACTTCAAAAAAAAAAATTCCAGAACTTACCCCGAAACTTTGTTTGCATGCAAAACGAGGCTGGTCGTTGTGGAAATCGAGAAACAGAAAAGGCCAAAACCACATAATATTCTAGGAATTTAGAGATTTTTTTCCATAATTTTTCAGCCATTCACGCGCCGCTGCAAGGGCTGCCCATGTGCACTTGCTACTGACGCATGTATTACACGCACCAGTCATCTTTAACCTCCAGTTTTCGGCAAGTTTCGATCTGACATGGTTTTTTCACGATATCTCCCTCGTCCGAACTCCATTTTGCCTCTCGTTTGAACCTACACCTTCATCTCTTCATCCTCTACAGGATTATAGCTTCAAATCGATTGATTGGAGCCATTTTTTGACTGCTCAACTAGATTTTCTAGCGAAACCCATTTTTCCGACGAAGCTTCATATCTCAACGAAAATTGTTCAAATTTTTCAGAAATGATCCTCTGGACATGGGGAATAAAAGCCCCTTATCCATTTCCCTTAATTTTTCCTTGAACTCTCGGATCTAAGAGTTTAATTTTTGCCTTCTATCGGCCATCTCCAAAAACCTTTATTTATAGGAGATTTCAAGCCTTTAAATGCTCATAGCTGGTCAATCCAACCTCCCTGAGGCTTCTACCTACCCCAGATTAGTCCAAAAATGCCACCAAACATGGATTCAACGCATTGAAATTATGGCTAAGAAACGGTCAAAAATCATGCAAAATTGGTCACCCTCATGGCCAATGTCGGTCTATGCTCGACCCAAGAGCATCCTAAGCCACTTTCCTCGAGTCTTTCGCCATTAAATTCGATGATGGGAGGTGGTGGTGGAAGCTCGGTCGACTATGGCAGATTTCTCTTTGTGCAATTTGAAAAATTGTACTTTGATCCCAACCTCTTTTTATTTTACACTTTAGTCCTTTCCTTGAAGCCCATGAGCTTCTCAATAGTGCTATTGCGACCTACAAGTTCTATAATTTCCATTGCATCCTTGAACATTCTGAAAAAAATCTCATTTTGACCTTCCTCCGGCAAAGTTAAGAAATTACACTTATGCCTGAATTTATGTTTTGACCGTAAACCTTTTTGTTTCTTTCCAAAACTACTGAAGGGTTATTTTACATACTAAATATGAACCTACTTGGGGTACTGTTGACTTCCCAAAAGTCTCCTACGATAATTCGATTTTTCAGCCCAAATCATAGCTGTATTTTGGCTATACCGAAAATCGTTTCTGATCCAGTTTTTTTTTTTTTTTATGCCATAAATCATGCCTCAAAATTCTTGTTAACACCATCTCATTTTCCTTGGACATCTTGGCTCTAGGGCACTCCCGGCAGTCGATTCGGTCATTCATAATAGTAAAAAATTATCCTATAACCTCAATTTATCTGTAAATTCCATTTCTTGCTCCAAGATAATTTACTCTTGAGTCCTTTAGAAATTCTCGGGTATTACACATAGTTTGTAAGATCAACTACCACATTTCCTAAAGGTAACACCATAGCACACACAAGTATCTTTGTGTCATTGATATCCCGTCTCGATGACACTTTTGACTAGGGATAGGTTTAAGGTTGTACTTTTAGGTGTATCAAGGACCTTACAAATGAAGTCACACCTCAATTCCTTTCTACACAGAGTAAATCTAGAAACTTTATCTTCAGGCATCTTGTATTTAAGTAATTACTAAATAAACAAATAAATACAAAAAATAAAACTTGCCAATAAATAACATGAACATGAAACAACTAGATATATTACTCAACAAATATACCATATCTTAATGTAACAAGTACAACTTAACTCTTAAGCTGTAAGGCATACACTAACATGTAATTGCTTAAGAACTAGTATAAATATGTGTGTTTAGTTTGCTAGTTTTATCAATTCAAGTGAGTGTGAGAACTCATTAGTGAAGAGTTCTAAGTGAGAGCTAGAAGTGTTCTAGCAAATGTTGCAATAGTTTATTGTATAAAAGTTTGTAGTAATTTAGTGATATATAGTATGTTTTGTACTTGCCACTTGGGTAGAACTTGTGCATTAGAAATATTCACTATTTTCTATTGATTTTTTGTAAACTTATTCTTCTTTGAAAGGTAAAATTAGAGTTGTATACTTCATTTCCAACATTTGGTATCAGAGTTTTGGTTGTAAATTCTCTTAAAATTCTTAGTATGCTTTGTGGTTGCTGCCGTGACCAAACCTCCACATTAATTAGAAAAAGATTTCTTGAGAAAGATATTGAAGGAGTTTCTTTGTGTCATGAGTAGTCACGGACTTTGAAAGTCTGTTATCTAAGATAAATCTTGTTTGGTATTATTGAGATACTATCAGCATGATGAGTGATCTTCAAGCAGTTGGAGGAATCAAGAAACTCAACAACCAAAACTACAACACATGGGCAACATGTATGACGTCTTACATGCAAGGGCAAGATCTTTGGGAGGTCGTTAGTGGTAGTGAAGCTACACAACCAATGGCAGAAGACACCAATGGCATCTTGCGCAAATGGAAGTTTAAAGTGGGTAAAACAAGGTTTGCCTTAAAGACCACAATTGGAGAAGAAATGTTGGAGCACATTCAGGATGCTAAAACGCCAAAAGAAGCATGGGACACACATTTGCTACACTCTTTTAAAGAAGAATGACACAAGACTATAGCTTATAGAGAATGAGTTGTTGTCTATCAAGCAGGGAGATCGAATGATTAATCAATACTTCACAAAAGTAAAATTTATGTGCCATGAAATTTCTTAACTTGATCAAACTTCCTGTATTAAAGAACCCAGAATGAAAAAAATAATCATTCATGGGTTGAGACTTGAGTATTGAGGTTTTAATGTTATAGTACAAGGTTGGCCTACTCAACCTTCACTTGTTGAGTTTGAAAACTTGTTTGCCAGTCAAGAAGCATTGGCAAAGCAGATGGGAGGAGTCTTACCAAAAAATCAGACAGGAATTCTCTTCAGTGGTAAGGGCAAAGACAAACCCAAACAAAATATTGGAAAAGAATCAAGAAGAAATGATGATAGATCGGGTGCTTATCATGAAAGCTCATAGTCAGGGAGAGCTTAGTGGCACGATAACAAGAATAGTCAATCCAATCAAAGAAATAAGTTTGATGGCAATTGTTATAATTGTGGCAAGAAAGGCCACATAGCGAAAGATTTTTAGTCTAAGAAACAGTCTGTTGAGAGCAATGCTACTACTTCCAATTCTAAGGAAAATAGCGAAGGTTGTTGGGATGTTGAAGCATCATTCGCTACATGGAAGAAGAATTAGCTCTCACAATAACAAAACCTGAACGGATTGACTGGGATAATGACTAGATCGTAAACTCATGCTACTCAAATCACATGACAGGTGATAAAGACAAGCTGCAAAACATGTCTAAGTACAAGGGAAGTCATGTGGTGGTGACGTCTAACAACTCAATGTTACCAATAGCTCACATTGGTAAGGTAATGGTCACACCTCTTTATAATTCTAACCAAGTGTCACTTCAAGATGTCTACCATGTTCCAGGAATGAAGAAAAACTTGCTATTTGTGGCTCAAATGACATCATCAGGCTACTATGTCTTATTTGGTCCTCAAGATGTAAAGGCATATCGAGATCTAAAAATCTCAGAAAAGTTGATGATGGTAGGGCAACGATTGGAATCACTCTACATGATGTCAACAATGTTTGCATATGTAGATAAGACAAGAAGGAACGAGACTGCAGATTTATGGCACATGTGGTTGGGTCATCTTAGCTGTTCCAAGCTAAGTGTGATGGTAAAGAAGTCGATGCTTAAGGGACTTCCTCAGCTTGATGTGAGACAGACACGGTTTGTGCAAGATGCTAGTATGGTAAAGCACATCAATTTTCATCCAAGGAATTAAAGTTTAAAGCAAAGGAACCATTATAGTTAGTTCACTCTGATGTGTTCAGGCTAGTTAAGCAACCATCAGTTGACGGGATGCAGTACATGGTGACATTTATTGATGACTTCTCCAAGTATGTGTGGGTTTTCTTTATGAAAGAAAAATCTAACACATTCTCAAAGTTTAAAGAGTTTCGAGAAATAGTTGAAGGAGAAATAGGAAAGAAGATCTGATGCTTGCGCATAGATAATGAAGGAGAATATAGCTTGGACGAGTTCTCTCGATACTTGTAGGAATCCCAAATACATTGTCAGTACACCTGTGCCAATACGCTATAACAAAATGATATAGCAGAAAGAAAGAATCAGCATCTTACAAAAGTTTGTAGAAGTATGCTACATGTGAAAAATGTACCTGGAAGTTTTTGGGTCGAAGCCATGAGAACAACAACCCATGTGATCAACAAACTTCCTCAACCAAGGTTAGAGTTTGTTTCACCTTTTGAGAAACTGTGGAATATAAAACCTACAATTAGCTACATTCAAGTATTTGGATGTGTATGCTATATATTTGTTCTTGATCATTTACATAGCAAGTTTGATAAGAAAGCAATCAGATGTATCTTTGTGGGACACAATAATTAGAGGAAAGGGTGAAATGTTGTGATCCTATAACTATAAGATATTACACTTCGCTAGATGTGGTTTTCGATGAAGTATCTTCTTGGTGGTCCTCAGAAAAGGTGTTGCCAGACTCAAGGTGAATTTTGAAGTTGGATAATATGCTCCCCCATCTTTTGTAGCTCGGGGCTTCTCTCAGCAGTATGGACTAGACTATGATGAAACGTTTAGTCATGTGGCAAAACTTACAATTGTATGAGTTCTACTCGCACTTATAGCCAACAAAGACTGGAATTTATGGCAAATGGATGTGAATAATGCCTTTCTACATAGAGAGTTGGATCGACAAATCTACATGAATCAACCAAGAGGATTTGAGAATAAAGCTTATCCAAAGCACATGTGTAAATTGAGGAAGGCACTTTATAGATTGAAACAAGCACCTAGGGCATGGTACTATAAGATTGTTGAGTTCTTAACATAAAGTGGTTATTTAATAGCACATGTAGATTCTAGCTTATTTGTTGAAGCTAGAGAAGGAAAATTGGCACTAGTGCTGGTGTACGTGGATGACTTAATTATCACTGGAGATGATGAATGAGAGATTTGCCAAACAAGGGAGAACTTATCTATTCACTTTCAAATGAAAGAGCTTGGTTAGGTTAAGCACTTTCTTGGTCTAGAGGTCGATTGCACACAAGAATGAATATTTCTCTATTAACAAAAATATTCTAGAGACTTGTTGAAGAAGTTTGGGATGCTAAAATGCAAGCCGATCTCAACACTGATGGAACCAAATTACAAGATGTGCACACATGAAGGAAAGACTTGGAAGATGCAATGATGTATCGACAATTGGTAGGTAGTCTTATCTACTTGACCTTGACTTGACTTGATATTTGTTATGCAGTTGGTGTGATGAGTCAGTACATGCAAAATCCAAAGAAGTCACATTTGGAAGAAGTTCGACGAATATTGAGATATGTGAAGGGCACAATTGACTAGGATCTTTTCTACAAGAAAGGAAGCATATGTGAATTGCAAGGGTATTATGATGCAGATTATACTAGAGATCTTGATACTAGGAGATCAACAACTAGGTATGTGTTCAATCTTGATGCAGGACAAGAATGCACATGGTTAGTATAGTTGTTGAAAGATCTATAACAACCAGTTGATTATTCAGTGCAACTATATTGTAATAATCTATCAGCAATATATCTAGTTGAGAATCCTGTGTTTCATGCTAGAACAAAACATGTTGAGGTTCATTATCATTATCTCAAAGAGAAGGTTCTGCAAGACTAGATTCAGATGGTGTCAATCAAAACGGATGATCAAGATGTAAATATATTCATGAAAAGCTTAAGTTTTTGTAAAATTCTCGAAGTGTCGAGAATTACTTGGTGTTATAAAGAAGACCCAAATTAGTGATGAGGGGGAGTGTTAAAAGTCATCACTAATTGATTTTGGAACACCAAGTTGATTAAGTTAATGATAAGATGAGTTATCATCTTTAAGTTTACACTATTAGCTAAATGTGTGGTCTATATTTGGTTTAAGTTGTGTGATTGTAATTGCTTGAGAACTAGTATAAATAGGTGTGTTTGGTTTGCTAGTTTTATCAATTCAAGTGGGTGTAAGAACTCTTTGGTGAAGAGTTATAACTGAGAGCTAGAAGTATTCTAACAAATGTTGCAATACTTTATTGTATAAAAGTTAGTAGTAATTTAGTGATATATAGCATGCTTTGTACTTGCCACTTGAGTGGAACTTGTGCATAAGAAATATTCACTATTTACTATTAATTTTTTGTAAATTCCTTCTTCTTTGAGTGGTAAAACTAGAGTTGTGTACTTCATTTCCTGTACTATGTACTCAAGAGTCCCTGTTGTATATTAGAGAAATAAAATTACCCAATTGAGCCTTCTAGAGCAATTCAAGTTTTGTTTAATATGTGAGACATTACTTTCTTATTTGTCTTGATGATGGATATTTAGAAATAAGGTTGCAACATACAAAACGAACTAAAGGTGTAGGCAAAATAATTTTTGTAGAGATGGAAATTTTATCCATTAGAGATGGAAAAAATTCTATAAAAATTCCGTCTCTAGAAACAAAATTTGACCGATTTTGTCAAAATTTAGAAATGGAATTTTTAATTTTGGGACTAAAATTTTTTTGTCCTTATTAGTGATGGAATAATAAATTCGTCACTAATGTTGTTAGCGATGCCTTGTAAAGCGGCAGATCAAAATTCGTCACTAATTACTTAGCGAGGGAATTTTTAGGAATTAGAGACAAATTTCTTTCGTCGCTAATTCCAATTTCTTTTGTAGCGAGATAGGCGCTTCAAATCTCCTTAATTAATGGCACATGTCTTAATCTCTATAAGATTAAAATGAGGTATTCCACACCTATCCAATAATTTCAATCTAAATTAATTCCAAACTCGCGAAACTACGAAGAATCAACTAATTCTCTATGAGATAGGTGGGGCTTTCTTGTTCTCATTCTGATCCTTATCGTGAAGCTCAACCTAAAAGTTACAAAGAAACCTGAGGGGTAGTTAAAGACATGACATCTAATACTAGCTTTATAAGCATATAAGCTATATCTCAAACTCTTTACTGATTTAAGCATTGCAGTTGTATCTTTTCCATCGAGTCTCAAGGTAATTACTTTTATTTTGATTTTGTAGGAATCTAAGATCTAGGTTAGCTTAGAACGTGGTTTGAATCTCGTGTGAAATCTTATAAATTCAATTAATGACTAATCCCCCAACTGTAAACCCTATTGTAGTGCCTTTTCTTTGTCCTTGTGGCGTGGGAGGAGGGGAGTAGGAGTGCTACACGAGCTCTCGACCTTTGTAACTAAGGAAAAAGGTAGATGAGCCATCACAAGTGTAACACCTTGCTTTTCCCAAGCGTACGTTAACTTAGGATTTCTGAAATATTTTTTTTTTTCAACATACACTCAAACTAAATCATTCCCAACAATCCCGTTCTACCTTCTCAGCATATCAAACTTAAAATGAATAAGCTAAGACAGGTAATCATCACATATGTAGAAGCAAAATCGAAACCTCGATAATACATAATCGTAATTCCTTTATTCATAATATAGAAATCGTACCATCGATCTTCAATATGACATCATCAAAATAATACACCTACAACTGAATATCTCGTACATAATAAAATACTTACAAAAGATCTAATATGTAACTATCAACTACATCTCGATAGCTTCATTTTCCTTGGCATCGCTGCTTTCACCTAGAACATTTGAATATTCTAGAGACATAGTACAAATTCGATGTTGAATCATCTAAGTGAGAGTTTAAAAACATTTTCATGAATAAATGCAAGACCATGAATACAATTGACACATCTCGACATCCCTTAGCCTAAGAGAATCCCCTAGCACTTAACCCATACCATGAGAGAAAAGCAATCTGTTGCACAAAATACAGAAACACACACATACACTGAGGCCCTTTTAAACCCAACAACAGAGATATAGTCGGTACTGAAAAATAAACACAAACAGTGAACACACAAAAACAAAAAGTATAGGACACGAGAGATTTTACCGTGGTTCACCTAAATGGGCTACATCCACGTTGAGCTCCGATGAGAAAAGCTCACTGCACTAAATGAGAACTAGAGATTACACCCACAGAGGAAGCTCACAAAACACTATGTACAATACTTATTTGATAACCATAATCGCCCAAAATCACTAATACAGATTAGGGCACAACTATCAAACCAGAAAGAAAATCATACATACAAACAATCATGTACAGAGCTTTACAAAACAAAACGAGGGAAGCCACAAGACTACCTCAAACAAAAACACCCGAAGGGCTTACCTTCTTCCTCTCATTTCTCTCTCTGATCCTTAGCCTTACATTCTCCTTACTGTTAATGGAAAAATCGGGGGTATATCGTCTAACGATCCAAATCCCTATGGCGAGATAAATAGCTACATTGGACGGATGAGATGAGGCAGCATAAAGCAAGATGGAGGGCTGGGATCAGATTCGACATCATGATATTTCTTAGCACGGATGGCTTAATCAGGCACCATCTGCAAGGCACAGATGGTTGCCACGTGACCATCCTTCGGGAGCCAAAAGGTAACCCGAGGTTGCCAACGTGACCTTCCAGATCCTGCTTAAAACGACATCATTTTGATGCTTCATATATAACAACACAATTTCTCTAAAGGCAACATAACCACACTAACACATTGGCATAACACGATCATATTTAAGAGGGGCAACAACCACGCATGAACCCAAGTATCACCCCATAATCATGTCAGGCTTTAGGTTCCTACTCACAAGCATTAAGGATCTCAACCCAACACAACCCTGGCCACAAGAGGATCACATCAGCACTATCCTAGGAATCAACGTCCACTTCGACAATAATGTTATCGCTCAAAAGAACCTTGGGTGGTGTCCACTCTCAATCCCGCCACTTGAGCTAATCCAGGGTGGTGTCCACTCTCAGCCTTGCCACTTGTGGACCCACTATAAGAAATTTGGCCATTAGCGGTGACATAAATCATCGCATATGATTAGAATTATTTTACAAAACTATATTGGTGATGATTTTTTGGTGTCACAACCATCGTTAAGTTAGTTCCGTAGGGAAAAGTATTTAGTGATGTTTTTTATATTTCGTCACAAATGCATAAAGGAAAGGTGACAAAATTTTTGTTGTCACGGAAGGCATCTCCTTTAATGACGCATAATTTTGCCACAAAAACTAATAAAATTGCATTATCTTAGAGTTCAAATCATCACAAAACAGTTGTGATCTATGTTGCACGGAAACGAAAATGTGGAAACAGACATTTTTTTTAAAAAAAATAGGTATAAATATAGTCTGAAACGGGAACAAGAAACGTTTTGAAAATGGGAAAATGACTCCGATGAGGTGTTTTCGTGCAACATAGGCTGTGATGGGGTTTCTTATTGTGACAATTCCTATCGTCACTAAAAAACTGTGACAGTAGTAACGTTAATATCGTCACTATAGTCTTTTTATATTTCGTCACTATTAGATAAAATCATCACTAAATAGTTTGATAAAAGTTTGATTTGGTGACGCAAACTAAAGCGTCACAAAATATCATGTAATTGGTGACAAAAAAAATTATTGCGAAAGAAAAGTACTTTTCGTCAAAAATATTGATTTCTTCACTAATAAGTTGGGTCGGTATGTTAATTGGTGACGTATAAATATTGTTACCTATCAAATATATTTTTTTATAAATTTTTTTGCCAAAAAAATAGAAAAGTTTGGTCACATATAGACCTTTTCATATAGGCATGACTTTTGTAATGTTAATAAAATTGTCAAAAAATAGGATAACCAATTGGCGACAATTTAAAAGTGTCTTAAATTCATACAATTATTTACTATCTTTTCCAAGCAGTATGTCAATTACCATCCTCCCATTCACCTTGAGTAGTTTCTCAAGCTCCTTACCTCGTGTGAGTCCTCTAACTCTTTTGGAATAGTTAGAATCTGTATTTAATTTGTATATCATAACATGACATCAAAATGAAAATCAAAGTCACAATCAAGGAAAGGATATTTTAGACCTCATTACTTTAAATTATTTTCTGATTATCTTGCAACCCTTGTATAATAATAGAAAATAAAGGAGATAGTTATATATATATATATATATATCAAACAAGTAATCAATCACTAACCAAAGAAAAAATTCATTAAACCTCATTATTTTAAATAATTAATTTAAATTATATTTTCATCAACCATACTTTAATTTTCAAAAAAGGATTACCTATATTCTCTTGTTAGTTGAAGATAATTGCAAAACAGAGGGTTAGTGCAAACCAAATTCGATACCCAGATTAAACCAAAAAATAATAACACGAAAAACAGTAAGTAAAACTTCCCGTTGAATCGTTCAAGGCTTAGATTTGGTATGTTCGTTCACCACTTTGGTAACACCAATGAATAGAGACCACAAAGCCACAAAGAAGCCCCCAAACCGACAACCTAGAAAACCCCTAACACCTTTTGGTCGAAAGAGAATGAATCCCTCTCTCCCCAATCGATCAAAGCCACACAAAGTAGGTCACCACAAAGGTAGATTGGTCACAAAGACGGTGGGTCAAAAAGCACAAAGCCAAGAGAGAAACCTTACCTATAAAAGAGACCAAAGTCTCGAATATGTAAAGGTTGAGATCGGCATTGAAGGATTTCCCCTCACACACAAGGAAATGCGACTGCGAGAATAGAAGAATAGATCAACCCAAAAAAGGCAAGAAGTCCCAATCACAATCGGATGAACATGGAAAGTGAGAGGAAGCAATCGGCCAAAGAAGGAAACATGAGAGGGTAGGGTTTCGGCCACAAAAGGAGAGGCACACAAAGAGGGCCAAAATGCCCTTTTATATGAGGGCTTTAGGGCTAAGGACAATGGGCTTCTCCTACTTGAGCAAATGGGCTGAGGCCCATTTCTCCTCCAAAGTGGGATTAGGGCTTGTGGACAGACTTCTAAAATAGGTTACCTAAAAGTGGTGATGGACACGGGTCTCCAATCCTGCGCCGAAGCCTATGAAGAAAAATACTCGCCTAAAAAAAAAAAAATTCGTCACAACTTTGGGCCTTATTAGGAAACATAAACCAACATCTCTTACGAAGATTCTAGTTCCACTCTCCCATTTTGACCAGTTTGATTTGAGGCAACGATCTTCTCAACATGTTGACCACTTGGAGTTGTAGATGCTATTTAGTTCAAACTAGCTGAATGTGATTGTCCATTAACCAACCTTTTCTTTGCAATCAGTCCTGGAGCCATCCTTTCCTACAAAATGCATCTGGTAAGAGTAGTTTTAACTTCACAAAATACAATTCATTGAGAGTAGAAATCATATTTATTAAGAGTACAAATCATAAAAACACAACTGTTACCAAATCTGGCAAAAGTTTGTTATTATGAATGCAAATCACAAAAGTTCAGTTTTACTCCATTGGATTTGAATCGCTATTAGTCGAAGTAAAATCAGTCTCTTCATTTTCTTGAGAAAAAACGTCCACCTCTTCATCTTCCACACCATAATCAAGAATATCGTTTACATCTTATCTTGCTCCTATACTTCTCTCTAAGATATCAGCATTAACAATGTCTGGGATTACATCACTCCTTATTAGTGGTCTGTCTTCCTCTTCCTCTAGTTGAATATGTCTACTGTTCTCAGATATTTCAATGTCTTGGTAGATGATCTCATTCTCAACATTAGCAAGTTCTTCATTCTCAACTACACTACTTGACATCTCGGGAACATCATATATGTGTCTGTGGCTAAAATTCTAGGGCACTCTCTAATCTTTTCCTAATTTTAAGTCAACCAAGTAGAAAACTTGTTTTACTTACAATGCCATCACAAAAGGGTCATCTTTATACCTATACTTGCTAACATTGATGCTTGTTAATCGTCCATCGTGATGGATTCCTTTCTTCTTCTTGTCAAGATCAAATCAATCACACTTGAATAATATAACTCAATTATCTTTGATGTAGTTTAACTTAATCATGTATGTTACAACACCATAAAAGTCAATCTCTTCATTTTCATGCATACCTCTTACAACCACACCATTATTTTGACTTCTAAGATTAGTTTCATGCTATTTTGTGTGGAATCTTACACCATTAACAATGCACCCACTATACCGTCTCACTCGATTATTAGGCCCACAAGCAAGAGCATAAATTTGCTTAGTTAATTTAGATTGATCTCGACTTCGCAAAGATGTCATCTGCTAGATTAACATAAAGGTTTAATTAGTTAATCTTTAGATATAAATTAAATAACTATATTACTTAAGTTAATGCTTTCATTTACTTTTTCTTTAAACCACTTTGGAAATTGTTGTCGATGCTTTTCTTCTAAACGTGTATTTCTTTGTTATTTCAACATATCTTTATGCTGACTGCATAGCCAAGAGGGTAAATAATTAGAACATCATGCTTTTTAACACATGTAAAGGAAAAGGAAAATGGAGAGAAAAAAAAAAAGAGATACGAATGAACTCACTTAAAATATTATTCCACTTCATCACAGTTACTTAGTATATACCATTGTACCTTTTCAAATTCTTCAAGTGTCAATGTATCATATTTTGAAGCTCCAAATGGGTGCACGTTACGGGAGAAGACTAACATACAATCTATATCATCTTTCTTACCTTTGTCGTTATTCCTTTCTTCCCGGTTAAACTAGTTTCAATCCCGGCCAAATACATCAAGCAAACTGTTAAACATTCAGTTGAAATGTATGCTTTTGCAATTGATCCTTCTGAATGAGCTCTATTACGCACAAACCCCTTATAACGACCCAATGTCTTAATAAGTAATATTTAATGGTGTCGTTTAATGGAACTGAAGTTGGTGAGCTATTAGTTTGAAACGAGAATAATAACTATGACATAATCTTTCAAAGGGAAACATCCATTATTAATATTTAGTGGTCCCAATAATAATGAATAATATATATATATATATGCAGGGCATTACAGGGCAAAATCGAAAGAAGATAATAATGAATAATATATATATATTCTTCTGCTTTCAGTTTTGCCTTGCAATGCATAATATATATATATACACATACTGAAACCGAAAGTAGGGCATACATTCCCTCTTTTATGTTAAGGCATATCGAAAGCATGACATAATAAAATCGAAACCAAAACTACAACGAATAGTATATATACATACATATATATATATATATATATATATTCTTCTTACCTAGAGGGCATACATACATATATATATATATATATATAGTCCCTCTGCAGGGCATACATTTTTCTTACATGCAATGAATAATATATATATATATATATATATATTCCCTCTTTATGTTAGGAAACCGAAACCAAAACCAAAACTATATATACATACTAACGACCAAATGCCTCCACACAGTTAGCCATATCATCTCATCTCAACCAAAATTGAAACCCAATGTCCAAGGGGTGACTGGCATTAGGATGGATGAAGCAAGCACCACACCAACATGGATATGGATTTCAACAGATGACAAGAACAATAATGTACTCATAAAAGCAAATCAAACTGTTAAATCAAAACAATAATGTACTCACCAGAGCCCAGTTGGTGCGCTCGCCGGTTTCAAACAAGAGCTTTAAGATGCAGTGCTGGTGTAGACAATAGAGAAAAAATTTTTTGTTCCCTTCTCTTGTTGCAGTTTAAGAATTGGCTTTAGGGTTTTAAATTTTGTAGAGGATTTGGGGATGTGGGGGGAATACATTTTTCATTCCTATCCCTTCAAAATTCTTATATAGTGAGTATTTTTATATAATTATTTTTAAGGAAAATATTTTATCTTTTCTAATTTTTATATATTTTACATTTTCTTATAATTTCTAATTTTTATATACTTTAGTTTCTTTAGCTACAATAGCATTAACCTTCATAAGCTGTAAAATTGATTTGATTTGGTTTTGATATTTGATTGATTTGGTTTTCAATTCAAAATTTAAGACACAAAATTGATTGGTGTTTTTTTTCCTTTTTTCTAAATAATAATGTTGTTAGAATGTGAAAAATATATGTTTGGAAAATATTTTTTATATGTCAAATAATGAAAAAAAAAATTCACTTGTAAGCCAAACACCAAAAAATAAGATGAAAAAAAATGTTTTGATGTAAAATATTTTACATTCAAACAAACATAGCAATATCAAAACAATAATAACAAGTGTTATTGTAGTGAGGATTCGTGGAAGCAAAGCGAAAAGAAGGCTGTAAGCTTTATTTACTGTCAAAATTCAGTGAAAGAGAAAGACAGATGGGGAGTGGGTCTGTTGATCTTTGTTCTGGATCATGCCCTGTGAGATAGACTATATATATAGAGTTCCATCATTACTAAAGATGATAAGATTTTTTATCATCTTTTCTAAATAATGTACTCATAAAAGCAAATATGGAAAATGTATTTTGTCTGTTAATCCATATTTTTGTTTTAAATTTCAAAATTATCGGCTTGTGTGAGTATTTGTTTTTCTCATCCAGTAAATATTTGTTTCCATTCATATATCTTATGAATTTTAAGCCAATAAGATGCCAAAAATAATAAGGTAAATTATTAAATATTATCAAAATGTGATCGAATTATTACTTTTACATCAAATCTTAAAAATTATTAATTTTACATATAAATTTTAAATTTTATATTAATTGTAAAGTACCGTGAGAGAAAATAGAGTCCCGTCAAAATTTAACTTAAAACAATGTAACATAGCAATATGTTCATTTTTATAGCTTCTAGTAAAAATTCATTCTAAAATAACAATAATTTTCCCAAATTTTTGGGATTATTATTATTTTTGTAGTTATTATTGTTATTTCTTCAGTGTACTATTCAAAGCCAAGTGTACTTATTAGTAAAACTTTATATATATATATATATAATTCAAATGCTAAGTAACAATAAATTAATCTTATTTTTAAATAAAATACATTTATTACGTATTATTTTTAACACTCGAATAATTCTATTAGTTAAGTAAATAATTCGGGGAATTCACACCAAAAGTCACAAAACTTTGGTGTCTTTTGCAAAATGGTCACTAAACTTCAATTGATTGTAAAATGATCACAAAACTTCAAATTTTTTGTAATGTGATCACATTTAAGATTTTATGGCATACTCTCACCGGAGTTGCTACCGTTCCGATAATGTGGCATTAATATGCCGATGACGTGATAATACAGTCACCAGAGTGCTGATTGTATAAAAAAATAACCAATAAAAATGTGCCACGTGTCAAAACCCAAATTCCCATAAAACCCATTTCCTTCCCACTCTTCTCTCTCTCTCTCTCTCTCTCTTCTCGAGACTGCTGCCCTCCCTTCTTTAAATTTATTCCAAATTTGAAATTTTATCCAAATTTATTTTAAATTTCATAAATAGATAAATACATATTTAATATTTTAAAAATAAAAAAAATCTTCTAATTTTACTACTTTATATCATTTTTACCTGAACTAATTAAAAAAATACAACTAAAATTAAAAAAAAAAGATTTCTTAAATATTAAATCCACCTTCTTGAATTCATAAACAAATGCACATTAAAATCAAAATCAGTAAAATTAAGTCCTCTTTCATCTAAGATTTAATTTTTCGTAAACAAATGCACATTAAAATCAAAATTAGTAAAATTAAGTCCCCTTTCATCTAAGATTTAATTTTTTATCTAAATAAAAAAATATAAGAAATCTTAATATTTAAGAAATATTTTTTTATATTTTTTATTTAATTCAGAAAAAAATGCACATTAATTTTCTATTTAATTTTTTACCCTAAATAATTCAAATCATAATATATTTATCATTAACCAATAAAATTATTTCAATTTTTTTAAAAAAAAGATCACTGGAACAAATTTTGGTTTTCTCTACAAAATTTTTCGTAGTTAAAAATTCAATTTTCGTAGCTAAAATCAATCAATTACGAAATTTTATTCATAGCATGAATCGTAGCCAAAGGCTCGTAGCTAATAATATTTAGCAACGATTTAAAGTTTCATAGAGAATAATACATTTTTCGCTACGATCAAAGAAACGTGGAGAAAACATTGGTTTTGTTGTAGTGTAAATGCAAATAATATAACAAAAAAATAAATTTATCGATACTTAAACATTGTCCTAGTCATGTAATACGTCATTGTTTATTCATCCCATTTGTTTCTATCTTAGACAAAAGATAAGAACTTCAACATGAATACTAATAAATTTAAAAGATATTAAGATTGCATAATATTATAAATGATATAAATGCTATTTAGAATAAATTTTAATATTTTATTTAAAATTTAGTATTAATAGTCAAAAAATTATTAATAATTATTTATTAACAAGTAATTAATTACTCATTATTTGACGAATAACCATACGTGACGCATTTTTTCGTCACCCAATACCATACATAATAGTAACAATTAATGTTTGTTAATTTGTGCACAACACAAAAATTATCAATAACTATTGATGACGAAACTCAACATCACCCAATAATACTCACAAATGTGACTATTTGTAATGTGTCACAAATAGGTATTTTTGAATACGTGACGTAATGTAATACCCCGTATTGAAAAGGGGTTGAGAAGAATAATTTTTAGTTATTTTGAAAGGACTTTGGGTGGTCCATGAAGCCCAAATGTCGATTTCGAGAAGTTAATTAATAAAAACTGTCGAATTAATGACAAGGAGTGCCCCCAGACTTGGATGTCTAGGGAAGAGAGCATGAGATTGGCAAGTGTCTCGAGGAGAGGTTAATGACGCTGGAAGCAATTAGATCGAGAATAATTTTCGAAATAATTTTCGCATAAGCCCAAATGGGTGCCAGTACCGAATGGTCGTAGGGGACCTCCAGGAAGCTATGGGGACCTTAGGGGTAGTCTGATTTTGCGAGTAATACAACCTTGAGGTATTTTTGGGTAGAATAAAGATCTTGTGCAGTTGCAGGGACGAAATTGACATTTTTGAGTAAAGGTCGAATATTAATTTTGGAGAATTAAGGTTTTTGGTGGCTTGAGAGTAATTAAATTTAAGATTTGAAAAGTCCAAATGCAATTAATAATTCTTCAAATGCAATTACCCAAATTTTCTAAGTGAGATTATGAGAAAATTGAGGGTTAAATGTGTATTATGTATATATATATATAGGTGTAAGCTTCCATGAAGCTTGCTTTCTTGCTTATTTTTGAAACACAGAGAGAGAGAGAAAGAGTTCGTGGGAGCTCGACCGAGAGGAGAAATAAGGGCTCGGGAGAGAGCTTGGGTTGAGAGTGAGATCGAGAGAGAGAGAGGAATATGAGAGAGAGGGACAATCAGCCATGGCACGATGAAGCCTAATAGCAGTGAAAGAGGCAGACGATGGAGGTTATGCGTGCGGGCTGCGGTGGTTGCATATGCGTGAAGGGTGGCTGACGGCAATTGCAATGGTGGTGTTGGAAGCTGGTGGCCGGCAATGATGGCCGAAGCGACAGCGACAGTTGTTGCGCGTGAGAAGCTGAGCCGCGGTGGGTCGCGCCTAAGGTGGCAGTTACGTGGCATCGGGGAGCAGTTGGTAGAGGTAGAGTCAGGCTGCGGCGGAAGGTGGGTGGCTGGTGCACAGAAGCTGCAACGCGTGCGGGAAGAGAAGAAAAAGGTGGAGAAGAAAAAGAAAAGAAAAAAATAAAGAAAATTTTGAAAAAAAGGAAAAAAAATAAGAGAAAAATAGTGGAAAATAACCGAGAAATTTCAGAAAAATGGGAGAAAATTATGGGAATTAATTTGAGGCCCAAGGAGCGTGTTGGAAGCTCAGAAATGGAGATTTAGGTGAGTAGCGGCAGCTTAGGAGTCTACGTCAATATAGGCATTTTTCTAATTTCTCCTTCGGATCGATCAAGGTAAATAAGTTATTTCCTTGAGTTATTTTCCATTATGTGAGATAATGTAGTGTGAGCTGTTGGTTGGATAAAGCCCTTAGTTGGGTGGTTTGGAAATTGTTGTTGAGTGATGTTTGGGGTGTTTGGCAAAAAGCGAAGGCCCTGGTTTGGTGTAATTTCTAATATTGTGGGGGGGGGGGTTTGTGTGATTGGTATCTAGGTTCAGCTGGGGAGGCGATGGTCCTAGAAAAGTTTGAGGTTCAGGTTGAAGTTCGTGTGGAGGCAGACATGAGGCTTCAAGCTAGGTAAGGGATGACCCTAAGTGGTAGGGGTCTTGCTTGCATTTATAAGTGCTTCTTTATGAGTTGCATGTTCTGGTAAACATTTGCATGATATATATTCTAGTGTACCTATGGTCATATGGAGGATTAGTGTTGTGGGAAGGGTTAGTCGGTGCCTTAATCTATGAATGTTATGAGGGCATGGAAGACTACCCATGTTGAATTACATTTTTGCATTACATGCTCTCTTATGCTTCATTTACTTATGCATGACACCCTTACTGAGTCTTTATGACTCATGGGGTTTTACCTCATGTTGTAGATGTGTAAGTCCAGATGTAAGCAGGGATGGTGCCGGGAGACTATTATGGCAACTAGGGGTGTTACCCTAGTTTGTATATTTATTATCTCTTGTATGCATTCATGTGGTCGTATGTATATATACCCTTGTGTGTGAATGTAAATGTTGTTGAGTGCTTGAAGTATTTAGTTGTTATAATCGCCATAGTGTGAGAGGTGTTTGTGAGGTGGCTTGTTGTATATGGCTTTAGTTGGTGGAGCCGAGTTTTGAATCAGGTAAAGACCGAAAAGTTATGTTTCCATAAATCCCCAGTATTCAGTGGATGTTAATGTGCTAGCTTTGTGCCTGGGTCACCTTTCGCTTGTCGTGAGGCGAGCTGAAGAAAGGTGAAGCTCACTCGGGTTTTAGGTCCCTCTCCGCTGCATTTCCTTGTTTGCTTTGGGACCAATTTCTTGAGTGGAGCGAAGGAAAGGACGAAGCCTAGTGCCCACCTTGGGCGTTTCAGGATGAAACATAGTCCAACCCTTCAGTTGTTGATTTGTGTGTGAGTAATCCAGTCGATTATTCACTAGTGACACCCGTAGATGGGAGCGGGTCGTTACAGTTGGTATCAGAGCATGGCTAGCAATATGAGTGGGAAAAGCTAGTGTGTTGGGGTGTGGTGTATGGTCGGTTAAGTGGTTGGTGAGAGCAATTGCCAGAGTTAAGAGTCGAGGATGTCTTGCATGATTTGGATGAAAGTCAGAATGTCCTAGCTGCTAAGCTGGGGTCGAGAACAGTTAGTTTGTGGTTTCGAGGTTGCAATGGGAGATTAATTCGACGGCCTCGAAAGTAAGGACATATGGTCTGAAGACTCTAGGTCGAGGATGTCTTGCATGAATTGGATGTAAGTAAGGACGTATGGTCTGAAGACTCTAGGTCGAGGATGTCTTGCATGAATTGGATGTAAGTAAGGACGTATGGTCTGAAGACTCTAGGTCGAGGATGTCTTGCATGAATTGGATGTAAGTCGGAATGTCCTAGCTGCTGAGCTGGGGTTGAGAACAATTAGTTAATGGTTTCGAGGTTACAATGGGAGATTAATTCGATGGCCTTGAAAGTAAGGACGTATGGTCCAAAGACTCTAGGGATTGGGTTGAGGCGTTGAGGCCTGTGATGGCTTGACGGGCATGCTCGGATATTCCTGTTATAGGAATAAGAGAATATCATGGGTTGAGATGATATATCTGTAAGTGGTATACGGGTCGGGACAATGAAGAACCAAAAACCCAAGTGTGGGTGTGGGTCAAGAAAACCCGAATGTGGAATTTCGAGGGGTATGAAGTGTTCTAAGGATGAGAATTCTTTGAGATTGAATTGTTGAGGCTCGTGTGGGGACACGAAGCTGAGTCATGACAAGAGCCATGAAGGGACAAGGAGAGCCTGTGGTATAACTAATCCGGGAGGGGATTAGTGGAGCATCCTTATGTCGGGGATTAGCCAAGCATGTATGAGGGAATATAGTTTTTCCCTTAGAAATGGTGTGGTGAGCTTTGTGTGCTTGAGATAAAGTGAGATAAAGTGGGAGTTACCTCAAGACTTAAGGAAGGGAGTCATGTGTAATGTATACATGTTATATATATATATATGGTATGAGGTGATCGTATTGTTATGGCGTCCCCAGAGCGAATGTGCTGAGGGTAGGAGTGGACCCTAGTTGGTTTCGATATGAAATGGGGTTTATCCTAAAGAGGGATAGGTGTGTGGTAAATGGACCTTAGCGGGTATTAGTATGAGACGGAAAATCCCTTGCGAGTTGAATTAGGATTCAGGGGAATCTAGATAGGGAATGTATAGGTTGAGCATGCGTTGGCATACGTGCGAGAGCCACTGGATTAGAAGTCCATGTTGTGTAAGGCCAAGGGACCGTTCATGTGATTGATGGATGAAGGGCTAATAAAACTCTCATGGTGACATTTGGGGTCTGGTGGAACGCCTAAGGTCAGGAGATGAGAGGTGAATAGACCTTCATTGTAATGTTTGGAGTCAGGATGACACCTAAGGTCACGAGATCCTTATTGGGGTGATGTGGAGGTTACCCAATGAAGAGTAGGAACGGGTTGTTGGTCCGAGTGCAGTGATGGGAGGGTTGTGGCAACAGGACATCCATGGGTTATGTGTGCACAGGAAATGCTAACTCTTTATGCCCGAGTGGGCCGGGGCATAGCGAGTGATGCAGAGGCCCTAGGTTATGATTCCAAAGTCATGGGAGCCCGAGTAAGGCGTGTTAAAAGGCCGAGCTGGGCGTAATGACTGAATGCATACATGGGTATGCAAGGGAAGACATGAGGTCTCGATCCACCTAGACGTGAGGTCTCTGAATGATGGGTACCGGAACTTGACCTAAATCCAGCATGATGGACTTGGATCCAATGTTGTGGAAAGTGGGGACTTTCAAATTTTGGTTAAAAAGCCATGAGGTATGATAAGATCATGAGGCCTTAAGAGTTGAAGTGGTTTGAGATTCTCTTACGTTGTGAGATAAGTAAAGTCTTGAGGAGCGAGGCTCATGGGGTGACCTTGAGGTTGTCAAGGCAAGGAAAACCTAGTAAGGTGGCTTTCGTTAGATGGTGGTGGAACCATCGTAGTTCGCAGAGGCTTCGATGTAGCCTTAATGCTACAGGTACAAGGCTCATAGTGTCAAATTTGATCCTATGGACTATGTGGCAGAGGACTAATGTGTTGGCTCGTGGTAGGGGCAGGTGGCCTATTGGCCGAAGCAACATAGTGAACTGCAAGTGACGATCAGATACCGCAAAGCTAGAGCAGGACTATAGGAATCATCTTTAATAAGGGTTCGGGTCCCGTAGGACTGATAATTGTTCGTTAAGGTTAGGGTAACCGAGAGACTAGGATAGCATGGCTAGCGATAATGTCTCATGTATCGTGGCGATTAGTTGCTTAGTGCCGAAGGGCGAGCTCAATTGAGAAATTGAGAGTTGACATCTCATATCTCACATAGACAACATATAAACATGTCAATGCCGCAACACATGACATGCATCATATAAAATCAACATTTCAATACATGCATCTTAACGCACAAAATTCAATGCCCATGTATGAAACATTTTTTTGACGAACCTCCCATATAAAACCAACCTATCATGTGTCAAACCGTTTATATAAAACAAATCAAGTATAGGATCGAATCACCCAAATAAATCAAGTTTCAGATAGAACTACTCATAATAAACCAAGTTATAGGGCGAACACTCACCTTAATTGTAATTCAGAATATGTTGATTCTTGAGTCTCAACGATCTCTAGATATCATATGTTGAGTTCTAACCTAGTCAAGAGGGGGGTGAATTGACACCTTTTTAAAATTCTAATGTAAAACTTATGCATGGATATATATATGAGAAAACAAATTTAATACAAACCAAAATTGTAGTTGAGAGTACAGGAGCACTTAAATACTAGATGGATAATATGATATTCATTAGCTGTGCTAGTATATGCTTTGGTCCAATATACTCTACAAATTTCAACTTGGTGAAAATAAGTGATTTGAATGCACACAATAACGAGTCTTTAAATAAACCAAATGGAATATTGAATGAGTACAAAGAATGATTAATTAAAGCAAATCAGAATATAATCAAAATAACCACCAAGAATGTAGGCCTTAGGATCCGGCCTCTTTAGATAGCACAAGACCAAAACAAACAAGTATAATCAAGCAAGAATAAGTAAGAGTGAAGAGAAGAAGAACACGACGATTTATAGTGATTCGGCCCTTATGGCTTACATCCATTACCTAAAGATTTCCTTCCTTAGGATTTTCAACCAAATCCACTATATGAAACTTTTGTTACAACCACCGAAGCTTTCACTTGGCTTCACTACCACCAAACTACTTCTAGAGTCTCACACTCACTAGTTTGGATTTTACACGCTCTTTACAAGATACAAGAATAGTAGTGATTGAGAAATAGGGTTCTCTCAAAAGCAATACAATAAAGTGTAGAGAACTCTCTTAGTTTTCCCTCAAGAAGATAGAGAAATAAAAAGATTTAGAGATAATGAAAATCTCGGCCAATAATGTAGAAAATAATAGGGTTTCCAAAAGTTGTTCCAAAGCCTTCAAGATACCCTTTTATATAGTGTTAGAGTAGACATTTCTTGATCAATCTCAGCCCTCCATATGTCAAGTTTTCAAGCCAATCTCAGCCCTTCATTTGAATTCTTGATTTACCTTCCATAATCAGCTAACTTGATTGATCACATATTGTGATTAAATATGTGGATACCAAGAATCAATTTGCTGATATTTTTATTAAATCTCTTTCAAATGAAAAATTTCTTTTTCTTCGAAACTCACTTGGTATGATTCTTATTCCTTAATTGTGTTTTTTTCCTCATGTATTTTTTGATAGATTACAAAAAAGGGGGAGAGAAAATATGTAGTTAAATAGTGATTTAAAAGGATAAGAGGGAGACTAAATTAAGGGGGAGAGAGCAAGTTAAGGGGGAGTCTAAATTAAAGGGGAGCAAGAGCAAGCTTAAGGGGAAATCATATTTTTTTGTTAAATCATTTAAGTATAGCTTCTTTCACGTTTTTGCAATCATCAAAAAGGGGGAGATTGTTGAGTGATTTGATGATTGATGATTGGCATGTGTGAATGTGAATTTATATTTTATGTACTAACAATGCATGAAGCCTTCATAAGGCTTACAAAGCTGTTCTTTAGTGCTTTCATGACACAAGTTATATATGGAAACTTCTTATATTTATATAGAGATTTCACTATATGTGGTAACAAGTTTTTAGAGAGCTTCCTAGAAATTTGAGTATTTGAGCTATGTATAGAAAGTTCTTCTTGGAATGGAAAGTCTAGAAGATATATATATGGAATTCTTTTTCATATATGGAAAGTTCAAAAGATCTATATGGAAGTTTTTTAGGAGATTGGAGTAGTCCACTATATGAGTTGCCATATATGTAACTTGGCGACATGGCATTGTTAACATGGTATTTTGATGACATGGCAGCCACGTGGAGCACACTTATCAAGGCTACATCATCTCGTTGGTTTAAATATAGTAAGAGAATCATGGAGTAAATTTAAAGGTTCTTAGAAGCTCCTTTACTTAGTTAAATATGGAAGAATTTTTTTGAATTGCATTCAAATGGAGAAGTTAAAGATTTAACCTTATTGTTCATCATTAATGGAGAAAATTAAGGTTTGAAAGTCAAAACCTTGATAGATATTACTTTCTTTTATTGTTGAGTCTCTCTCATTAAAAGGATATGAAGACTCAAATCATGGAATCAAGTATCCTACTCATTATGGCTAATTAATGTCTTCATTATGGGAGAATATTCAAAGGATATCTTGCACATATTCAGCTACACAAGTTGATTCTCTTCTTATTGTCAACATTTTTAGTATGAAAACTTGATCAATTAAGGGCTTTTGAAGTTATAATTGATATCTTCATTGTTGGACAAATTTGCTTCATTATTTGAGAATATTTGGATGGATTTTAATCCATTTGGAGGTTCAAATTCAAATTTTAAATTAGCTATGCTTGTTATGGAAGCTAAGGAGCAAATTGCACAATCAAAGTTGATTGAAGATTAACAAAAGTCAAAGGTCTTGATGATAAATCAAGTTAGCTGATTATGGAAGGTAAATCAAGAATTCAAATGAAGGACTGAGATTGGATTGAAGACTTGACACATGGAGGGCAAAGATTGATCAAGGAATGCCTACTCTAACACTATATAAAAGGGTATCTTGAAGGCTTTGGAACAACTTTTGGAAGCCCTATTATTTTCTACATTATTGGCCTAGATTTTCATTCTCTCTAAATATTTTTGTTCCTCTATCTTCTTGAGGGAAAATTAAGAGAGTTCTCTACACTTCATTGTATTACTTTTGAGAGAACCCTATTTCTCAATCACTACTATTCTTGTATCTTGTAAAGAGCGTACAAAATCCAAACTAGTGAGTGTGAGACTCCAGAAGTAGTTTGGTGGTGGTGAAGCCAAGTGAAGGCTTCCGTGGTTGTAACAAAAGTTTCATATAATGGATTTGATTGAAAATCTTAAGGAAGGAAATCCTTAGGTAGTGGATGTAAGCCATAAGGGCCGAACTACTATAAATTGTCGTGTTCTTCTTCTCTTCACTCTTACTTATTCTTGCTTGATTATACTTGTTTGTTTTGGTCTTGTGCTATCTAAAGTGGCCGAATCCTAAGGCCTACATTCTTGGTGGTTATTTTGATTATATTCTAATTTGCTTTAATTGATCATTCTTTGTACTCATTCAATATTCCATTTGGTTTATTTAAAGACTCGTTATTGTGTGCATTCAAATCACTTATTTTCACCAAGTTGTAAAGTATATTCGACCAAAGCACATACTAGCACAGGTAGCGAATATCATATTATCCATCTAGTATTTAAGTGCTCTCGTACTCTCAACTATAATTTTGGTTTATATTAAATTTATCTTCCCATATATATATATATATACGTGCATAAGTTTTGCATTAAAATTTTAAAAAGGTGTCAATTCACCCCCCTCTTGACTAGGTTAGAACTCAACATCATATTCATTTGAAGAATATCAACATCTATTTTTTCTATAATTTTCTCATAATTTCTCCGTATTTTCTTCCTATTTTTTCCTCAAAAATTCCAAGATAAATACATCTTCAAGTATTTTTCCAAATTTTCTCCACCATAATTCTTAAAATATTTTAATAAAAATATTAAAAATAATTTCATAAATTACTCGAACTTCACGCGCTTTCGTGCACTGGCACGTGTGCTGCACATGGGTTCCGCGCATGTGATACATGCGCGTCTTCTTTTCAGGCAATCCTCCTTGTTGTTGACGACTGCAAAACTTCTCCGATCACTGATTTTCTTGCACCAAAGTGAAGTGCTCCTCAAGTCGGTCATGTTGGGACCCTTGGATGCCTGAAACACTAACCGGAGGTGCCCTAAACGGCCGATTAAAGCCTCGACTTCAGCAAGTTGTGACTTTCTGGCCACCCCTCGTATCCTACTTAAAACATCACGAAAACTCACCAAAATCTACATAAATGCTCTCCAAGCTACAAGGAACAAAAGCCCTCTATCCAATCCCTCAAACTCACTCCTAAACTTTGTTGTTCTACTTTTGTATACTTAGTTTTGATGATGAAAAATAATATTTTATTTAATCCCTAAGTCATGAATCAAGGTTGTGGTTTTCAACATAAATCAATTTCAATATCAAGTTTTACTTTGTGAGAATGAAAACCAAATGAATTTCAAGTATCGAGATTTGAAGGTCATATTTTTCTAAGTCTGGAAGGTTAGCACCTTATAAGGAGACATATATAAAAATGCTTTCTTTTTAGAAAACTAACTCCTGGTAATTCAATAGCTAACATTCATTAGTGATAAAATGATTTTTAACGAATTTTTCAAGAAATAGAAAGTGTATATCTTGGAGGTGGTAAAATTGTAAAATCCTAAGTTTATACTAAAACCCAAATTCTACTTTCTTATTCTTATGGATTTTGATTTTTTAGATACTTTTATTGAATCCAAATGGAAGGTAAAATATAAATTAAACAAAATGAGGACATTTACTTAAACTAAAGAAATGTAAATATCTTGTGATGTTTTGTATCAATCAAGTGTGCTCTTCATGTTATCAGTTGAGTTTTCAATTTTTCATAATGGATAGTCGACTATGTGGTTCTGTGCTGTTGACTATGCCCTAGGATAGTTGACTATGCTTGATTGTTCTATCGACTATGTGTGGCTTCTGTCGACTATATTTCATTCTATCAACTATTGTGTAAGGATAGTCAACTATGCTATTTCTTCTATCGACTATGTTTGTTCATGAATTTCAAATTTTTCTTGTATTTTTGATCTGTCGACTATGTAAAAGGATCTGTCGACTATGAGAAGTTTTCGTTGAGAAATAGTCGACTATACTTTCTCGTCTATCGACTATGCCTTAGTTTTATTTGAAGAAATAGTCAACTATACATTATATTCTGTCGACTATTTCTTTTGCAAAAAGCTTCCAACAGCTAGTTTTTCAAATCCCAATGGTCACAAACGACTACATTTCTTTTCAATCTTTTGGGAAGCCTACATATACAACTCAAGGAGGATCAAGAGACAACTAATGGATGGGAATGAAATAATTTGAGCTTACTATTACTCTCGTTTGTATTTACAGTGATTGTGCTTTAATTTTTTCTCTCTTCAAGGCTTTGATTTTAACTTGTTTTAGTTCATTCAAGCCTTGTTTTCATTGTGAGAGAACTTATAACTAAGAGTGTCAACTTTTAACATCTCATTTACATTTGTATCACTCTTATTTTCCTAGCTTTGTGTTAGAGAATTTGTTCGTTGAAGCAAGGGGTTGTAATTCCTAGCTAGGTGCTAGAAGGCTTGCTTGTATAAGCAAGATGTTGTAATTCCTAGTCTTGGACTAGAGGACCTATTTGGTTTAAGTAGGGGGTTTTAGTGGATTGTTTGCAAAATTCTTAGTGAGGAGCTAAGGTAGTAGATTAGGCTTGGGTTAAGCCGAACCACTATAAATCCTTGTGTTTCTTGTGCTTATGCTCTTTGATCTATTTATCTTTCCAAGCATTTTATTATTTCTCTCTTGGTTCACATATTTATCTTTGTAAACTTACATTTGTCATTTTTATGCTTTACGCTTTAAAACTCTAAAACCTCAATCTGTATCAAAAAGTTTTTCATGTTCTATCAATTAAGTTTTTAAAATAACCAATTCACCCCCCTCTTGGTGTGTGCCATAGCACCTCTCGGTTTAACACACTTGAGTAATTTGTTGCTTCATTTTTTGCCAAAACCATCACCTATTTATAGGCAAAATCTGGTCATTTCTCGGCCAATCACTAGCCATTGCGTAGCCCACAAGCTTCCTACGACGATGGAGGCCATACCCTGGCGAGATATCGTTGTGCCATCGCGGATTTTGGGCTTCACGTGCAGTGGTCAAATCGGCCATGTTGTTCCAAAAGTTTCAAAAAGTACACTTTTTCCCCCTTGTAAATTCCTTTTGTATTTTGACATTTTCCTTGACGCCCCTAAGTTTTTCAACTATTCCATTATGCCCCATAAGTTCCAACCTCTTCATTTTACCCCGAAGATTCAGGAAAATCATCTTTTCGTCCTCATTCAGGCAAGATTAAGAAATTACACTTAGGCTCGAATATAAGTAAGATCATGTTTTGACTGCAAATTCTTTTGTTTCTTCCCAAAACTACTTAAGGGTTGTTCCTTATACAAGATATAAACTTTCTCAGGATTTCGTTGACTTCTTAGAAGTCCTTTATGATCATTCGGCTTCTTGGCTTGTATCCTAGTTGTACCAAAAACTATCTCTGATCTGATTTCTTTCGGCATCACAAATCTTGTCTTGAGATGCTCGTCATTGACATACCCTTTTCTTTAGACATCTAAGTTCTAAGGCACTCCTTGCCATTGATTCGATGACTTATTTTACTATCAAATCCATTTTTTGGTATTTTAAACTCAGTTAAATTAAGTGGCAACATTATGCCTGTTGTGCCATAGAATTCCCGAGTGTCCACCTAGGGGTATTTTGGTCATTAGATGTCTAGGGGCATCTCAATCATTAAACCCAAAGTGGGCGGACCCTAGAAGTGGTCCCGAGCATGGACATGTTTCCCAAAAGGAAACCATGAGTGAATAGCCAAAGAGCCAAGCTAATGGCAAAAGGGTAAATAGGCTAAGTTTGAGATGGAAATGTGGTCCAAGGAAAATAAGGATATAAATAACAAGGTCAAAGGGTCAAAGAGAGGTCCCAAATTCTCTCTCTCTTTCTCTCTCTCTCTCTCTTTCTCTCTGAGAAAGATCTTCTACTCTTGAAGAGGACTCCTCTCAGCAGCCTCTCTTGGAGAGGCTTAAGACCTCTCCGAGAGAGGATTCCCTCCCTCGTTGATTTCTCTCAGAAAGCCCAGCTTCCTCGGCAAGGTAGGGCCGCCTTTCGGCAGCCATGGCAGCTCTCTTGGCTAAAGCTATCGTCCTGTTAGTAGCAGCAACAGTAGCAACCTTCTTGGAGAGGGTTGTAGTTTTCTCAGCCATGGCTACCGTTCCCCTACGGCAAGCAAGCAGTCTCTCAAGAAGGCTTCTTCCCGAGAGTTCCCATAAAGCCTCCGGCTGAGGCCTCTTCTCGAGAGGCCTCTCGGGAAGAGCCGACTTCCAGCTTTCTCTTTCTCTTTCTCTCTCTCTCTGTAATGAATATATATGTATGTATATGTATGAAAGCGTGACAACATGATGACCAAAAAGTTTTTAAGCATATGCACATAGGCCAAGTATTCTAATGGAGCCCACATTTATGGCTTGTCACTCAATAGCCTTACCCATTACCACTTTCAATGGTGAGCCCTCATTGTGTATATTCAAGGGAGCCCGAAAATAGGCATATGACGCCTCACGATATACCAACCCTCTCACGTTTATTAAGCGCATAACTAAGCAGACAATACCTAGGGGTATTCTCTATCAACCCAAGGTTTGGCCCGATAGGTCCCTTAGGGGCTGAGACCCTGCTTCGGCAGCCCACCGTGAGGCTCACCTTCTCCCAGAGGACCCCCTAGGTAGTCTGGTCCTTCGGGGGGCGGGGGGGGGGGATTCTTCTTAAGCTCGTTTGAGTGCTACTAACATGCAAGTATATCCTTGGTTCCCTGTTACAGTACCGATATTGATCATCTTTGGTCGAGAAAGGTATAATTGTTCTCTATTCAACGATAGCCTGCTTTACTTGCATATTGCTCTTCTTTCCTACTCGTACTGACTTAAGCATCAGAAGGCATACGTAGGTGAGAAATCCCTGCGTGCCTTCTAACTTGTTCCTGTGAGTGCAGTTACACCCCGACTACTCGGGAGACCAATGTTTGATGGAATAGCCTACTACCGAAAGTGCCCTCAGTGATCCATCTACAACCCCGGCCAGGATATCAGGAACCGGAGCTACCCAATGTCCATCTCCATCGGCAGACTCCTACTAGTTGACCACCTGGTTCTACCTTCGGGTCTAGATTTCTCACATCACAAATTCTATTGTCGTAGTTTCCGTGCTACAGTAATGCCAACATAGGGTATTACAATAAGAAGGGGCGCCTTTTGAGGATCTAAGTCTATAACATCTATCGAAGTAGGCACCATAAAAGGAGATAGATATGCTCAGCTGACAGTAGATGTACTTACTTTCTCTTGGGTAAGATAGAGGTGTTTGTGAGGAAAAGGTTGCTTGTTTGTCCTATGCGATCGTGTAACTTCCTCTATTCTTTGCAGTTAGCTGCCTACATGAGATTCATTGTTACAAGGATATGGTAAAAAAAAAAAAAATTAAAACTCGATTAAGAAACATATAAGCTAAGAAAAAATAGCGAGAAATGGAAAAAAAATGATAACGTGAAAAAGAAAATACCCTCAAAAGAAGATTACTCTTGTGGGGTTGTGGATGTGTGTGAGAAAGAGGCTTTAGCAGAGCCAGAAGAATAAGGCAATGTTTGAGCAACACTAAGGGAAGGATTCTCGATAAAGTCATCCTGGTCTTCTCTCATCCCTTCAGAAGAGTGTCGTCATTACTTTCAACTGAAGGAATAATGGGATATGTCCTCCACACATTTGGGAGATGAGATGGTCCTAGAAAATCCCCGAGAAGGATACCCTATCTCACGACATAACGTTCTCTAGGGCTAATACTTCTTGTAATTGATGAGGCCCCTAGGACATCAAACCCTCAATGGCTTAGATATAGATTACACGAGCCTATTTGGATTTGGGGAGCCTCTCTGCTCAAACCTCTCGCTTGTTATCCCAACACTATTGAAATTGTGTGTTCCAACTCAATAGGGGCTCTACCACAAGCCATCTAGACTTGAAGTTATCGATTTTGTTTGGCTATATTTTGCAATTCATACATGTACCTCCTGTTTTTGCTCAAATTTCATGAGTACCTTGCAATTTACTTGTTATTAGATTTATGACTACCAAATTTGCATATTTTGCTCCATTATCATGAAATTTATGCATGTTGTAGTATGATGTTAAAATTTGATACTTATTTCATAAAAACCAATAGTTATATCATTACCTTTTATGACTTGATAAATAAATAAGGAGATACATTGTTATCAATGGGCGATCAACATTTCACTCCAAATCAAACGATATAGGTTCACTTGATAAATAATGGCTATAACCTCATTTGTTATAACAAGTGTAGGTTATTTATACATATCACGTATTTACTCATATGCAAAAAAATAATTTTGGAGGTGTCACTAAGTGATTCATCACCTAATTCAATATATCCAAATGAGATAATAAATGGTCCAAACATGTCGAAGGGAAAAAAGAATGTGGTTCAGTAGAAGTTTGTTCCAAAAAACCTACTGCTGCCCAATTAAATACCCAAGAAGGGGGTGAATTAGGTTTTTCAAAAATTAATAATTTTAACTCTTTTTGAAAACTCTTAATTTTTGTGATCTAAATAAATGTGATTGAGAAAATATATGAAAATTTAAAACAATCAACCACAAGAAACAAGAGAGTTTTTATAGAGGTTTAGCTCTTTAAAGAGTCTAGTTTTCTCTCTTAAGACTGAGCTTGAGGCTCTCAAAATTTAGTTTAAGGTTTCACTAGAGAAAATCAATAGTAGCTTTTAATTAAAGCTAAAACCAATTTATAATCCCTTACCTAAGCAAGAACCACTAGCACGCTGCTAGTAAATATAACACCCCTCACACAACAAGTGATAAAAATAACAAACTTATAAGCAGAGATAATCTCAAACAAGTCACCAATGGTTAAAGATTCCATTAGGCAACACACTTCCAGCACTTGAATCTTCTCACACTTGTTTGAATGCTCTCTCAAGTTTGTTCTTTTTATTGTATCTATATCTTAGCCTTCATATTCACCTTATATTTATACACAATTCTAGAGAACTAGTTGTTACATAGAAAGAAAGAAGCAATACTTGAAATTCAAAAAAATCTTCAATTTTTCCAGCTCTAGCTAGCATTTGTTGAAAACTTAAAACACAACTGAGAAAAATTTTCATAGAAAAGTCAATAAGGAAGACTGAAAGAACAACATTTTCTAACAAAAGATTTTGCTTTTTAGCATGAGGAAAAGATCAGACCATGACTTTGAGGTATAAGATGAAAACACATTTGAAAAATATACCATTGGCGTGCAACAAAAAAAGATGCAAAAATCAAGACAATAAAAAACAATTGTTGAACTTCAGTCAACTTAAAGCACAACTTCGATTGATCGAAGTTGTCCAGTAACTAAAAATATAACTTTGGTCAAACGTTAGATCGACCTAAGACACGAGGCCAAACATTCTAGCCAACTTCGATTGACCTAAGATAAAATTCAGTTGACCTAAGATACTTAGTCATTTTTAGCACAATAAGTTGATAAAATATATCTCTATCATAAAAATATTTTTGTTATCATCAAAATATATCTTTTACATTACAAGAGACTAATAAAATATATTTATATCAAAATCTTATTTACATACCCTTAAACTTAACGCCTATACTTCCGGTTTCTATTATATACTTTCTCCTTAAGTAGTGTTTGTAGCATCCCAAAAATTTGGAGACAAGTAAAAATAATTAATTTGGGTGTTTGAGGATATTTTAAAATATTTGGAGATTTTTGAGAAAATACTTATCTATGATATTTTGAAGAAATAGGAAATTAAGGTGATTAATTAAATTAATTGCAAGTATTTATAAAAAAATAAAATAAAATATAATAATAATAATAATAATAATAAAAGAGTTAATCAAATTAAATTAAATTAATTAATATATATATTTGTATTGTGTGTGCGCATGGCCTTGTCTTGCCCATTAATTTTTGTGGCTTAAAAGCCATTTGAAGTTGGTATATATAATGCAATCTTGGGCAGCAAGTATTGAAGCCAATTTTGGCCATTCCAGTGGCCATTACGGCCACTTTTTGCTTCCAAAACAGAGAGGATAATTGAGGGGAAGAAATGGGAAAAGAAGAAGCGCGCGAGCAGCCATGGAAATAGAAGGAGAAAGAGGAAAAAATATAAGAGATTTTTGGATTATTCGGTATTAAAATGATCAGGTAAGTGGGTAAAATTAGTATAAATAGTATATGTTTAAATTATAAATTTTATACGATTAGACTATATAGTTTACGCGGTTAGAATTAATTAATTTAAGTCACAATTATATTAATTGTTAGGAAAACGTTTTACTTCGCAGCGGGAGCACAAAAGAGGCAGGAATCAGCTGGTTTCAGGCAAGCTCCTAACCCTCTACTCGTATTCTTTATTTCCCATGAAAGTCTTCGTAGTTTTTCATATGTTATTCTCTCCCTCACCTTGACTCGGTTCCACGCTTTAATAATAATATTCTGCGTGGAAATCACCTTATGATTTATATTTTATTAATGAGGTTATTGTTGATGGAATAAGTTAAGCAAAGATATCTTGGTGTCTTTCATTTTGACCATAACGGAGTTTCGTATCGCTTCATTTTCCTTGAGAATGATGCCAAACCCGATGGGTTAGGTTCTTAAAACAGTCGGTATGATTTATGGGGTTATGTTAAAGAGTTTAATTGGAAAAGTAAGTGGTTCATTTCCATGTTTATAAGAGATGAGAACGAGAACGGTATTATGATGTTCATGGGATTATGTACCTGAAGAGTTATGGAGAAATGTTGTGTAATGTTAAGTTTAGAAGATATAAAGTTAATAGTGTCAGTAATTGTGTCTAAGGGTATGGGGTACAAAGTAACTGACTGTCGACCGTGGGTCGTGGCAGTTGATGGCTGGATGTATGGGCACCAGTCATCGGTTGTTACGATAAGCGTTAGACGGGCCAGAAGAGCTGGTACTTCAGATTCTCGTCTTGGTTTGTGCATATCATGATATGTGTGCTACGAGGGGCTGAGTTGCACTCATTTGGAAAAGCATGCTTTGTGTGTGATAGGATGTGTGAGCATTTGCATGACCCGGTTGGTCTAAGAGCCAATTTGGGTACCCTAGGCAAACATGTGCATTTAGAGTATGTTGCATGTGTGTATTCCTATGTGGGTGTAGCATGGCCTGATACTTGGTTTATGGGGGCCTTGTCATCACATTTATGCTACAAAAGCCATTGCACTTCTTATGTGTTGCATTGCATGGTCCTATTGTTACTGTTATTCTAGACGAGAGTACCGTGCCAGGTGTCGGGAGTACCGACTCGGGTGAGCTTTGGCTCAGCTTAGAGATTAGCTCGGGAGTGGCCCAAGGGAAGACCAAGATCGCGAAAGGATATGACAATGTAATGGATGACAGGAAGAGCATATGAGGGTATGATGGGTATCAGGAAGAGCATGTAACGAGTATCAGGAAAAGCCAAACGTCGAAAGTCAGGAGAAGCCGACCATGGTCAAGAAAAGGCGGGTCTTATTGAATGATGAAATGGTAGCCTATTTTAGGTTCCAACAGGTTTGTATGTTGGACTTGGGCGCCAGTGTATGTTTTATGTGGGCCTCAAGGACCGTTTATGTGAAGTTCAATATGTGCTTATGCATTTAAAAATAAGGCAGGTATTGGGCATGGCGTGATATGACGTTGCATGGGCATGAATTGTATGGGGTGTTACAGGAAGAGTCTCGTCTGTACCATCCAACCTTTCTTTCTAGAGCTTGCTGAGTCTCGTGACTCACGTTTGCTTTCCATCATTCCAGGTAAAAGAAACGTCGGTGATAGTAGATACGCAGCGAGGATTGGGTCCTAACCGTCGTGTCATGGTAGCAAGTGCAGAACCTCTCAAAACTAGATCCTAGGTGTCGTTGTGCTTGTGTTAAGGTTAATGTTTTATATTTGAGATATATGTGTATTATGTAAGCCAAATAGACACACGGTAATCAGCTATTTAATGACGATTATGAGATACCATATTAAAGGAAGATTATGACTTAAATAAGGGTTGTGTGTGAGTTGTAGTTATGTTATTGTTTGGTATTATTTTAGTAATGACCCTCTCATGGATCCTCTATGCACGCGGAGGCTTCGGGAGGTGGGCCATTACAGTGTTACTCAAAATAAGGAGAACAAGAAGATATTATATACTTTCCCCTTCTATTACTTTAGAATTCCCAAAAGGCTTTTCAGTCTTATTATTGCAACTCTCTTATCTATTTGTTTTTTTTTTAAGTTGGGGATAATAAAGTAAAATTACTCAAAGTGATCTTTTATATATTTTGTTTTTAATCCTATAAAGATTTTGATTTTTCGAACTTGTTTTGAGGAAGAATATGAAAATTCTGTTAAGATTTGGATATCAATGTTTAAAATTTTGAATTATTTTAATATTTTTATTTTTAAAATTTGAACTAAACCTCTATAATCTTTGTTTAAGATTACAATTTTACTTACTTCATATCTAAATATGTAAAATTTTTCATTACCTATGTATGTCAATCCATATTTATATATTTTTATAAAATTAAATAATATATATGTATATATATAAATCAATTAAAAGTAGAGAGAAATTCATAAATAACCTAAAAGAAATTTAAAAAATTGTTTTTAACCACTTTCTAGTAAAAAAACGTTTTTGACAAATCAAACAAACTAATTGCACTCTATACCCACTTTTATGTAAGATGTCTAAAATACCCTTAATGAGATTTTAAATTAGAAAGCCCACATTGTCCTTATCTTTATTTACTAAAATACCCTTGTCTCTTTCATATTACCTTTCTCTTCTCTCTCATCTTCCAACGTTCACCTTACTCTCTTTTTCTTCATTGTTAAACCATCCAAACTCAGTCATTCATTATATATTCAATTTTTTTGCTTGTTGGGTCATTTAACAATCTTCATCAATCACAACGATCTCATTGAAATCTCATTCAACAAGATTCTTTCTTTCTAATAAACAATTTCACTAACTGAATCTCTAAGGATTGATTTCATTTCTATTTGTTTTGTTTTGTGATCACATTCTTATGAAGACTGTGTAGTATGTTTATGGTTGTAAATAAAACATATTTTCATAGATATTATTCCAGATCTATACTGATTTCCATGAAAAAATAATTTTTCAAAACTGCACAACGTCATAGGGTTTTGTGGGGCCACAAAACTTGGCCCAGGTTTTGTGGGGCCATGAAACCTGATTTTTTAATAAAAATGGATTTTTTCAAATTTTTTTTTGGGCCATGGGATTTTTCAAAGTTACCTAATAAAAAATAATGTATTTTTACATTTTTTTACTTGATTAAATTTATAATTCACAAAAAATAACAATGAAATGATAATAAAACAAAACTAATACATGATTAAGTGTTCTAACTACTAACAACATTGGATTAAATTGATGTAATGATTACAAAATTTATCCAAAAATAAAAGTATAATTTTTAAATAATAATTTATTTTTGGGACTATTGAATAATTTAGAAAAATCTCATGGCCAAGAAAAGAAAAAAAAAGGATAAAAATAACCATTTTAATAAAAAAAAATCGGGCTTTGCGGGGCCACAAAACCCGGCTCGGGTTTTGTGGGGCCATGAAACTTGATTTTTTAATAAAAATAGATTTTTTTATCTTTTTTTTTTTTTGGGCCATGGGATTTTTCAAAGTTACCCAATAAAAAATAATGTATTTTTACATTTTTTGACTTGATTAAATTTATAATTCACAAGAAATAACAGTAGAATAATAATAAAACACAACCAATACATGATTAAGTGTTCTAACTACTAACAACATTGGATTAAATTGATGTAATGATTATAAAATTTATCCAAAAATAAAAGTATAATTTCTAAACAATAATTTATTTTTGGAACTATTGAATAACTTGGAAAAATCCCATGGGCAAGAAAAGAAAAAAAAAGAATAAAAATAACCATTTTAATAAAAAAAAATCGAGCTTTGTGGGGCCACAAAACCCGGCCCGGGTTTTGTGGGGCCATGAAACCTGATTTTTTAATAAAAATAGATTTTTTGATTTTTTTTTGGGCCTGGGATTTTTCGAAGTTACCCAATAAAAAATAATGTATTTTTACATTTTTTGATTTGATTAAATTTATAATTCACAAGAAATAACAATGGAATGATAATAAAACACAACTAATACATGATTAAGTGTTCTAACTACTAACAATATTGGATTAAATTGATATAATGATATAAATTTTTTTCAAAAATACAAGTATAATTTTTAAAAAATAATTTATTTTTGGGACTACTAGATAATTTGGAAAAATCCCATGGCCAATAAAAGAAAAAAAAAAGATCAAAATAACCATTTTAATAAAAAAAATGGGGCTTTGTGGGGCCACAAAACTCGGCCCGAGTTTTGTTGGGCTGCAAAACTTGATGTTTTAATAAAAATGGATTTTTTGATTTTTTTTTTTTTGGCTATGAGATTTTTCAAAGTTACCCAATAAAAAATGATGTATTTTTATATTTTTTGGCTTAATTAAATTTATAATTCATAATAAACAACAATGGGACGATAATAAAACACAACCAGTACATGATTAAGTGTTCTAACTACTAACAACATTAGATTAAATTGATAAAATGATATAATTTTTTTTCAAAAATACAAGTATAATTTTTAAACAATAATTTATTTTTGGGACTACTAGATAATTTGGAAAAATCCTATAGCCAAAAAAAGAAAAAAAAAGGATCAAAATAACCATTTTAATAAAAAAAATCAGGCTTTGTAGGGTCGCGAAACCTGATTTTTAATAAAAATAGACTTTTTTATCTTTTATTTTTTAGGCTATGGGATTTTTCAAAGTTTCTCAATAAAAAATAATGTATTTTCACATTTTTTGACTTAATTAAATTTATAATTCTGAATAAATTACAATTGAATGATAATAAAACACAACCAATACAAGATTAAGTGTTCTAACTACTAACAACATTGGATTAAATTGATGTAATGATTATAAAATTTACCCAAAAATACAAGTATAAATTTTAAACAATAATTTATTTTTGGGACTATTGGATAACTTGGAAAAATCCCATGGCCAAGAAAAGAAAAAAAAAGTATCAAAAAATCCATTTTAATAAAAGAAATCGAGCTTTGTGGGGCCACAAAACTTGATTTTTTAATAAAAATAGATTTTTTTATCTTTTTTTTTTTTTTTTGGCCATGGGATTTTTTAAAGCTATCCAATAAAAAATGATGTCTTTTTACATTTTTTGCCTTAGTTGAATTTATAATTTACAATAAACAATAATGGAATGATAATAAAACACACACAACCAATACATGTTTAAGTATTCTAACTACTAACAACATTAGATTAAATTGATGTAATGATTATAAAATTTATCCAAAAATATAATTATAATTTTTAAACAATAATTTATTTTTGAGACTATTGCATAACTTGAAAAAATCGCATGGCCAAGAAAAGAAAAAAAATAGATCAAAAAAACTATTTTAATAAAAGAAATCGGGCTTTGTGGGGCCAAAAAGCCCGGCCCGGGTTTTGTGGGGCTACAAAACCTGATTTTTTTTAATAAAAATAGATTTTTTGATCTTTTTTTTTTGTCCATGGAATTTTTCAAAGTTACCCAATAAAAAATTATGTATTTTTACATTTTTTGGCTTCATTGAATTTATAATTCACAATAAACAACAATGGAATAATAATAAAACACAACTAACACATGATTAAGTATTCTAACTACTAATAACATTGGATTAAATTGATATAATGATTATAAAATTTTTCAAAAAATACAAGTATAATTTTTAAACAATAATTTATTTTTTGGACTATTGGATAACTTGAAAAAATCCCATGGCCAAGAAAAGAAAAAAGAAAGATCAAAAAAATTATTTTAATAATAATTGAATAACAATTTTTTAATTATTTGATAATACATATATTTTTCAATTATTTTTATTGAATCCATTTTATTTATTGTATATGTAATATTATTACATATATATATATATTTAATAATAAAAAAATGGAGGGAGGAACCGAGCGTGGGTTCGAGACTCAACTGGTTATTAAATTATTAAAAAAATAATTATTATTAAAAATAATAGTATTTATTTGAAAATAATAATAATTTAATAGTTGAAAATTTATTATTATAATTAAGATTTGTAATTATTATTACAATTGAAAAATAATACAAGAATCATTGAATAACAATTTTTCAGTTATTTATTTAATAATACATATATATATATTTAAAATTTTCAATTATTATTATTTAATTAATTTTATTTGTATGTAACAATACATATATATTTAATAATAAAAAAGAGATGTGAGACTCACCGTGTGTTCAAGATCCACCCAGTTATTAAATTATTACAAAATAAGAATTCGTAGTGAAAAATAATAATAATACTTTAATAGTTAAAAATTTATTATTATAATTATGAGGGGTTTCTTGGGCTTCCTTGTGGGATAAAATAGAAATTCAACCTTTTTATTTGTTTTGTATTGAGGGTAGTTTGGTAATATATTGTCTTTATTTTTATTCTTAATTTTTAATTAAAGTAGGAAGTTGAAAAGTCAAAAGTTAGGGTGAAAAGTGGTAAAATGACTATTTTTTGGAACTATTTGTTTGTAGGGGGTTAAAAACGTTTTTTTTTTTTTTTTGTCAAAAAGGGGCTAAAAACAAATTTTCTATTTGTGGAGGGGTTATTTTTTGCAATTTCCACTTAAAAGTATGTGTGGTTTATAGGTGAAGTTTTGCGTAAGAGAAAAAGTGAGCAAAGAGGAAGAGTGGGCAGAGGAAGGAAAAAAAGAGAAAATTATGCAAACTTACAAAAATTAGTCTTTTTTTTTTTTCTAATTTTGTAATGATTAAGTTAATTATAAAAACTAAAAATTTATTATAAAACATAAAAAAATAAGTTATAAAAATTAAAACTGAATGATATTGCTAAAATGACTCTCAAATGTTGGAAGCATGTCTTCTAAGTTGGCGAGGCACGACTGACAGACAAGTTCCCAAAACTCCCCACCCCCCATTAGGAAAAGTCTTGAAAGTTAGAAAGACTAACTGAGGGGTTTATCGACAGGGGATAAAAATATAAAAATGACCTCGCTCACTTTTGTAAATTTACGAAGTGGGCCACTACCATACTCTATCCTCTCCCTTTTCATGGTCGCAGCCTTGCCGCAGTATTCGCCTTTGCCGCATTATTCGCCTCGCTGCCATTGCCTCAAGATGCAGCGATGGTCGACGACGAGGCTAGGGCAGCAAGAAAACGACGATGAGGCAACGACCATAGAAAAGGAGATGGGAGAGTAGGGCAGTGACCTACCTTATAAATTTACAAAATGGACATGAGTATTTTGGTATTTTTTCCCCTATTCGGTAGTCCCCCCGCCCCCCGCCCCAAAGTGTAGCAGTGTAACGCCCTGTCTCCTGTACCTGTTCTCAATCGAATCAAGAGAGACTAATGGCTAGTAAGCATCGAGTGTGTACATCTTCATTTTGTTTTGGACCTGTAGCGTGTATGGTTGGCTTTTGCTGTCCAGTTAGGTGGAATTCCCCTCCATCCACGGCTGACATCAACCAACCAACCAACCAACCCACCCCTCCTTCCCACTCCCACCACCCTTCTTAATGTCCTGTCTTTCTTCATATTCTTGCGTCAGTTTCAGGCTCATCAGACAATATAATATATGGCTTTGCGTCACAGTTCACGACAACTACTACTAATAGGGACTATCTGGCTAGGGCTATTAGCTAGAAAATGAAAGCTCAAGCACATGTTGACAGCTGAAGTTTGTAACGTTAACGTCTTACCCTAGCTCTTACGTCACTGCCTACAACAGAAAGAATCCACCTGCAGCTGCAACTTGTTCGTGGTCTTCTTCATGATTATACATGCTAATTGGCATCCCAATTCCGCCTCGGGCCTCTCTCTCTCTCTCTCCCCCCACAAACGACCGAGTGAGAGTGTGGATAAGCTAACAAAAACAAAAAACATTTGACCTTTAGCTGTCTGACCTTTTGAATGGTAATAGATGGATGGCATGGGGAAATAATTATAAAAATAAATAAAATAATTTTAAGAACACAACAAGCAAAGAGCAAAATATTTAGGGGAGCGCTAGCAAAGGAAAAAAAATTAAAATAGCTGTGGAATTTTCCATACATCCAGTCAGAAACTAGCTTCTTGTTGCTTCTACTTTTCTTTCTTTCTTTCTTTCTCGGATGGAAGAGGGTGTTGCCATTTGCTTTTCAAACTCAAGGGGTAGAAATCCACTGGGACAGTACGCAGCTGGAAAGCAAATTTGGTACTCAAACTCAAGGGATAGTGGTTCACACATATCACCATTCACCACCCACGCCACAGTATATACAGTACAAATTTGGTCGTCTTTTGAGGAGAAAATATGGTTGGTACCCTGGTGCAAGATTGAAGGTTTGGTTTTTGATAACTGCAGCTGGAAAGCAAGGACGAGTCGGAACTCGAAACGTATGAAGAGACAGACTGAGTTGACCAATGAAAGATAGGCAGCTTTCATTCATGCAGAGGAGGAAAGACCACGCACATGGGATGCAACCAAAAGGTTTGGTTACACTTGTCATCACCCCCCACCACGAAACATCAGGGGCCCCGGATTCACTCCTCGACATGTACGATGTAGACTGTCACGCACCACCTACCTGTCATGCCCGTTCACCCTTTCAGAACTACTAGATGGTATATTAAACTCTCTCCCCCAGGACCCCGAACCCAGATGCCAAAAAGCCCGAAGGACACCCAATTCACATTTTCATGATTAGGTTAAGTTTAAGTCACATCTATTGTACTTTAGGGTATTTATTTATATAATTAAGGCTCCAATCTCTTTCTATCTTTCTGTGGTCAGGTCAGGCATAAAGTTTAACATTTCAAAGTTTTATAAGATTTTTCAATGTTAATTTATCAGAAAAAAATAATTTAAATGACATATAATTGATGAATAAATTAAAATTTTAATTTTTGTGGGATTACTCGAAACTCCTTGAAACCTTAGAATGCCAATTTTTTTAAAAACTTGAGGTGTTAGTGTAATTATCAAAATTTAGTAAAACATTTTGAGAACTAGTTTTAGAGGAAAAACAGTAAAAAAAAAATAAATTTAATTGACTATATATTATTAAAAGATTTCAAGATATCTTATGAATCACTCCTGTTATTGAATATATCTCATAAAATCAATTCAAATTAAATTTAGAATCTACGTCAGATATTCTTCAATTTAAAAAGGGGCAATTCACTTTCCCCGTGCAACAACTTCTGCCCTAAAAGTTCTGAGTTATTGCATTAAATCAACTATATATATTTTGCTATTCATAGATATATCCCATATTTTTGCTCAAATTGATGAGTACCTTACAATTTTCCTGTTATTATATTTATAACCACTAAATTTGCATAAATTTGTCCATTATCATTAAACGATGCATGTTGTAGTATGATGTTGAAATCTCTATTTATTGCATTAAAAATCAATTTTTACAGCACATGCACATGCATACAGTCATATTATTGATATTTATGACTTAACAGATAAATAAAGAGGTACATTATTATCAAGAGTTGATTAGCGTTTCACTCCATAATAAACATTTACGTATATTGTTTGACATACTTGGTATAGGTAGTTTATGCGTATTATATATGTATAATGTACTTATGTATATAAGCAAAAACCATTTTGGAGATCTCATTAGGTGATTCATCACCTAATTTAAAAATTTTGAACATGTCAACAAGTAATTCAAACATGTCGAAGGATAAAAAGAAGGCGACTAGATAGAAGATTCTTCTTTAATTTTGTTTTTCGTTTCCCTATCAATTCATGTTAGTTTCTTTAATTGACTGGATCCGATTTAGACATGTAACACTTTTTATTTAGTATTAATTTTTTTAATTATTACATGTCAATTAAGTTCGATCTAAACTGCATTTTGGGTAATACTTTGTATTTATCGCTCAATATCTAAATTTTTATTTTAAAATGTTGGATTAAGGGTGATAAAAAGATTTTGCAAAACTAATGTTCATTTATGGGTTATGGCTATAAATTTAAAAAATTCACAATTAAACAAAATCTATAACCATATTTATAAATATATTTTCTTACCTTTATAAATCTATGTGTAAACAAAATAGGGATACAAAAGGTTTTAAAGAATTTAAATTAGTTGGTAATTATTTTACCATTTTTATTAAATTGAATGAATATCTATTTAGGTTGGGTTTAACACCATTACCATATAAAAAAGAAAAATAATAAACTTTTCAATTAGTTGGTAACTATTTTAAAAAGAAAAATATTCTTTATTTTAGAATTTAATAAATTTAAATCTATTATATTATCTAATAATTTAATATTTAAATATATTCTATTATTTATTTAAAAACATCATTTTAATTATCAATATGTGAAGCCTAGTCTGCCTTAAAATTATCCAAAAAGCCCTTTCATTCTTATTGGCGCAATTCTCTTATATATATATATATATATATTTGCTTTTTACTTTTTCTTTAACTTGCTATTAATAAAGTAAAATTACTCAAATTTCTTTTAACTTAAGTTTGATTGGTTTGGTAAAATGAATGGTGAGAAAAAGGGAAAGGAAAAGAGATAAAATTATAACAATGCTCTTTTATCGCCGTGTTTTGTAGGGCTAAGAACGGAATGACCACTCCATTCATATGTTTTGTGTGGCTTGATGTCTATTGGGTGGAGAGAAAAAAAAAAAAAGCAATTTATAACAATGCTCTTTTACTATATAAAGTTGAAAATTCATATAAAAGTTAATTTATAAATTCCAAAAAAAATTTAATTATGGAATTAACCCAACGGTGGGATTGCTCGCAAGAAAGAAAAAGCAAAGTGGAAGAGAAGAAAGAGGGGAGGGAGAAAGAGAGACGAAAGGAAAAATTAGGTAAAATTGCAATAGTTAGTTTTTTTTTTTCTGATGAGCTAAGTAAGTAAATTATAAATATAAAATTAAAAATTTATTACAAAATTATAGCACCATCCCTGACATCTGAGTGTGATTTTGTCCACTCCTTTAATGGAGGTGAACATAACTCTCGGTTAGTGTAAGATTAAAAAAATTATTTTGAGTCTCTCTTTCTCTCCAAGAAATTCACTTATTTCGCTCTCTCCTCTCCTCTTTCTTCTTTTTCAACAATTGCTTTTCGTTGTTGACTCTCTTGTCATTGTCCATCTCTCCATAGCGAGGAAGGATGCAGTGGTGGTGGACGCACGAGAGGTGTGGCCACTAGGCAGTGAAAGGAGAGGTGAGTCGAAAGTGAAGGTCGGAGATACAATCGCACGTGTATTATAGAGAGAGAGGGGGAGGAGAGTCGAGTATTGAGATATAAGTATGTATTTTTTTTATTTTTAATAAAAAGGTGATAGGGTTATGTTCACCCCAAGGGGTGAATAAAATTGCACTCTCAACATCCCCCAGTATAGGAGTGTACCCGCCCTGTCTGTCTCCTGTCCCCGTTCCAAATCAAATCTAGACAGACTATTGGCTAATAAGCATCGAGTGCGTACGTCTTCCTTTTGTTTTGGACATGTAGTGTGAATATTGGCTTGGCTTTTGCTGTCCAATTAGGTGGTATTCTCCTCCGTCCACGGCGGACATCACCCAACCCACCCCCACTTCCCACTTCCTCCTTCCCACTTCCCACTTCCCACTTCCCACCCCGCTTCTTAATATTATCTTTCTTTCTCATTGAGAGGGTCTAATATTCTTTCGTCAGTTTCAGGCTCTTCAGCTCAAGCACCAACAACGGAGAGAATCCAGCTGCAGCTGCAGCTTCAGCTTGTTCTTCTTCTTCTTCTTCTTCTTCTTCTTCTTCTTGAGTATACATGCTAGTTTGTTTCTCTCTACGTAGCTCATAACTAATTAAATCAATAACCTAGTTAATTAAGTAAATAATCCAAAAATTAAACGGCTAAACTGTCAAAAGCTTTAAAAATATCTCTTACCTGTCCTCAGAAAGAAAGCAAAATATGAGCTGGTAAGCATGGAGCTATGGATGGGAGGGAGTACGGCAGAGTGTGATAAGGCCTCCTCCGCTTGGGGCTTCTCTCTCTCTCTCTGTCTCTGTTCTCGATGATGATGATGATGATATGAACGTGCGACTGTGCGAGTGCGGACAAGCTAACAACAAAAAAGTACCCCGGCTTTAGCTGTCTGTACTAGTTCAATTGAACCAAAACCGAAACCAAAAGATTGGTTTGTTGAGAAGACAACGGATGGATGACATGGGAAAGATCAAAATAAATAAATAAATAAACAATTTCAACAACACAATCAAGAGAAAATATTTGATGGAGCGCAGGCAATAGAAAAGAAAAGAAAAAAAAATAATATATAATTGCTGAATTTTCGCTGCATCCAATCATAAACTAGTTTATTGCTTCTACTTTTTAGCTCTCTGTAACAAGGTGCTACCATTGCTTGCTTGTCTAACGCAAGGGGACAAATCCCCTCAAACCGTACGCACATATGCTTTAGTGGTTCACACAATCACCACCCACGCCACCTTATTCACACTACAAACTTGGTTGTGTTTTGAGAATCTGACAATTGTAATCTAAAATTTAAATTTAATTCTAATTGAGATATATTTATAATTCAAAATTTATTTTTTTGGTAACTCTTCTTCTTATTAGGATATAAATAAGTTAATCCATTTTTTATATATATCTCTAAATAAATAGTAGATCTACAAATAAATATCTAATATATTAAAATTATTGTAGCAACAACATCATAATTATAGTAATATTTTATTCTTTCTACATATCATTTTCTAAATTTGGGTTTTTCATGAAATTTTTTTGTGTTTGATTGTGTACTCGATATTTTGATCGTATTTTGTTTTTGATCCTAAATTTTTACAAATTGGTATGAGAGCCATTAGATCAAACCATTAGCATTTTGACAGATCTCAACCATCAAATCTGCAACCTTTCATCTTCTTCATCATCTAGGATTTCTTGCCACCGTTGACTACACTTGTCGTAGCCTACAATTAGTCGTCGCCCTTCAACCATTCATCTTCTCCAATCGCCAGCAATTGACCTACTATTTGTTTGTCTTCTGCCACTACTAACAATGACTCCTACTTCTTCCGCCATTGTTGTCATCAACCTTCACCTTTGTCGACACCAATCGACTACCTTTCATCATTTTCTGCCATCCTCACTTTCTGCCATCGCTATCAACTTTACCATTACAACCTATCATTGTCGTCGATTCATCCTCGCCTTTACCCATAACCCAATGGCCTCCTTACTTGCTACCAACAATGATGACTTTTGCCATTGTTGACAAGCTCCATGCTTTACCAACCTAGATCTACCCAACCATCATATCCTTCGCCAAGATCCAGATCCACCCAGATTTGATCCATTAAAGACAAAATCCGACCTGCCAAATCTGCCTAACTAGGTCCGAGAGATCCAAATTTGTTTCGCCCAGATTTGTTGCTAGATCTATTATCTTGGTTTGTTTTCTATTAGATCTTTCTTTATTAATCGTTTGACAATATTTGGGGTTATTTGATCTTGATAATGACAACCTTAAAACATGATATTTTGAAAGAAAAAAATCATACTTCTTTATGGTTGAAACTAGAATAGCTGTGTATGATTAAAAGGTTGACCAGTAAGTTGCATCTAAAAAAAATGTTATATTCTCATTAAATTGCAGAAGATACATCTATTGAAAGCCAATTAATAGTTTTTAAAGAAATTATTTTTGATTTTGAAAAGCATGGAGGTCAAATATGATGATGAAAATTTTGAATTAATTTTGTTATCTTCTTTGTCTGTCTTATATTCAACTTTTAAAGATACCATACTCTATAGTCGTAACACTCTCACCTTAGAAGAAGTTTATGATGATTTGTTTTCGAAAGAGAAAATTGATAAGCAGTTATTGGGCAACTCAAAAACTCAAGGATATGGTCTTTTGATTATAGGGAGAACATGTGATAGAAAGTTTGGTGGTAGGGGAAAAGGTAGATCCAAGTCTAGAAAAAAAGACAAAACCTATAACTATCGTAAGAAGAAATGACACATAAAAAATGAGTGTTTTAAGTTGTAAAATAAACTTAAAAAATAAGAATCCAACCAGAAAGGAAAACAATAAGATATTTCAGGTGAAGCTAGTGTTGTTGAAAATAATAGTAGTGATGAGGAACTTTTGATGGTAACTAATGGAATTACCAAACTTTGTATGAAGATTGGATTCTTGACACAACTAGCACGTTTCATATGTCTCTTAATAGGGATTAGTTTTTGACATATAAAACTTTGTCTACTAGTGATGTGTTGATGGGAAACAATTCTTCTTGTAAAATTGCTAGCATTGGAACAATTATAATTAAGATTTTTTATGACATTGTTAGAACTTTCACTGATGTCAAACATGTTCCTGACCTTAAGAGAAATTTTATCTCATTAAATACTCTTGATTTAAATAGGTAAATTACATTGGTGGAGGTGGACTCATTAAGATCAATAAAGACGTTCTTGTTGTAACGAAAGGTAAAAAGTAATATGGAAGATTATATGTTCTGCAGAGTCATTAAGATCAATAAGGTGATACTACTATTACTATTTCTTCTCTGTTATATAATAAAATTACTAAATTGTGGCATATGTGTCTTGGACATGAGTGAAATGGGTATGGCTGAATTAAGTAAAAGAGGATTTCTAGAATGGCAAAGTAGTGGAAAATTGAAATTTTGTGAGCATTGTGTCTTTAGCAAGTAAAAATGAATCTGATTCAATAAAGGTATGCACAACACAAAAGGGATATTGGACAATGTGTTAGGATAGCGAGTCTTTGCCCCTAAGGTTCAGGACACATTAGGCTCAGACAACAACCCGAGCGTTGGCAAAATTGCCTTTAATTCAACGCAACCCGATAGCGATGAGAAGCATGTTGCACCAATTGAGGCCCTAGCCTACTAGCAAGTGGATCAGTTGGGCCAGCATGTGCCATTTGAGGCCTCAACCCACAACTAGCCTGCAAGATCAGCCCAACAGGATGAAGCCCACAAGACTAAGCCCATCATAGGCCCAATCCAGCAGGCACATCAGCCCAATTCATGGAGCCCATCAAAGAGAGACTAACAACCAAGTTAGTTCACTTGATCTGATTTCTTTAATAAATACTTTAATTATTTCTTTTAATTATTCTTTTAATTCAGCATTGATGTGCTCTCTTTATTTCCATCATTCACATAGATGCTTCAATTACATTTCTGCATTCATGTACTTAGCATCCAGAGGGTCACGAACAACCTACTATATAAGGCTTTGATCTGCCTTCATTTGGGGACTTTTGAACAATTCAAAAACGTATTTTGCCAAAATGTCTTCACACTTTTGATTTCTCCCTTCTATCTTGAGATAGTTAGATGAAAATCAGTCTTTCGGGAACTAGGACATCCATCATTGGTGCTCTCGTTGAGAGGTTTCCTATCCTCTCTTTCGAAGCTCTAGTGCTTGGAAGACGTTCTCAGAAGTTTTCTATCCAACAATTATCGAACAATGGCAGGAAGACAGATGCATAAAGATCACATAGAGAATCTGGAGAACATGGCCAATACCATGGAATTTGACCATCATGATGCAGTAGTAGCAGTAGCAGCAGCAATAGACACCAAGGCTTGGCAGTAGCCATTTGTCTTCCCACAGGCGACGATCTACTGCCTCAGCCAGCCAGATGTCTGATTTTGGCTCTGATGGTGGATCCGAGATGGATGGAAGAGGTAGCAATTGGAACCCCACACGTAACAACTGCCCAGCGTTTAAACAATGCTTACAGTTTCCAAAATTTTTTGGTGAGGATCCCATTTCTTGGCTTAATAAGGCCAATTTAGTTTTCAAGTCATAAGATATGAGTAGCAAGGAGAAGGTGGAGCATACCGCCTATTACCTTGAGGGCGAGGCTAGCCATTGGTGGCAGTAGCTGTCACGCACATATGAGAATTAAGGCAAGAACATCTGCCAGAGAGATTTCGAACAAGAGGTGCAGACTCGTTTTGGCCCTACAGGCTACATTGACTATGATAAAGTCCTGTCAAAGATGCGCCAGATAAGGACTTTAAGGGACTACCAGCGAGAATTTGAAAAGGTGGCCACACAGGTTAATGACTAGCCAGAGAAGGCATTGATCGGGGCATTTATTGAGGGCTTATATCTGGACATCGCTGTAAAAGTCAAGCTTCACTGACCCACTAGCATGCGCCAGGCAATTGATATTGCCCAGCTAAAAGATGACCAACTGCGCGCCATGCATAAGGTAACGGTATATAAAGGGTCTGCCACGATCTGATCTAGTTCTAGGGCCCTCAAGCCCAAGCCACCGCTTGTGCCGCAAGGTACAACCAACAAACGACTATCATAGGTCGAGATGCAGAAGAGGCGCGAGCAAGGCCTCTGTTTCAACTGCAACGAAAAGTTCACCTTGGGCCACAAGTGCAAGGTGACCCAATCTTTCCTAATTGAAGTAGATGACCCACTAGAGGAGGAGGAAGACAAAGAGTTAGAGCCAAATATGCCCTTTGACACGACTGCAGCTAACAGCGGGGTGGAGGCTGAGGATCCGCCAGAGGTGTCCCTTCATGCGCTGGCAGGATCTGCGGGGCCACAGACTATGCGGGTGATAGAGGTGCTCAAGGGCAAAATAGCCAGCCTGTTGATCGACAACGGCTCGAGACACAACTTCATTAGCACCAAAGTTGCCCACAAGCTACAGATCCTGACTGCCAACATTGAGCCCTTTCAGGTGCGAGTAGCCAGCGGGAAGCACCTGACATGCACACAGCAATGCAAGACAGTAAGTCTAAAGATCTAGCACATCTATGTTACTGTAGATCTATATGTCATACTATTAGCTAGAGTAGACATAGTATTGGGTGTGCAGTGGTTGGCCAAACTGGGCAAGGTTGTATTTGATTACAAGCAAATGGCTATGGGTTTACTTTAGTGGGCCGACAAGTTCGCTTAGCCATGCAGCCGGGTACTGCTTGGGCAGTGGAGGTGAATGTGGTACAGAAATTGATTAGGGCTAGTAGTGAATGCTATGCCATACAGATAACATCATAGCCATGCACATCTGACAGTTTCCAAGCCATAGATGAGATGCAGTTACCCACAGATATACAGGCAGTCTTGGCCAAGTTTCCCACAATGGTGCAAGAGCCCACAAACTTGCCACCAAACCGGCCATTCGACCACTGCATTCCCCTACTGGATGAGCTACCCATTAACATTTCTCCCTACCAATATGTCCACCATTAGAAAACGGAGATTGAGAAGCAAGTGAAGGAGATGTTACAAAAAATCTGGTGCGACCTAGTACTAGTCCATTCTCATCACCAGTCTTGTTGGTTAAGAAGAAAGATGGAACGTGGCGTTTCTATATTGATTACCGAGCGCTCAACAAGGCAACAGTGAATGACAGATTTCCAATTCTAGCCATTGATGATATGTTGGATGAGTTAGCAAGATCAACGATTTTTACCAAGTTGGACTTACGGGCAGGCTACCATTAGATCCGAATGCATCTGGGGGACATACATAAGACTGCATTTTGGACAGACCATGGGCACTATGAGTACCCGGGGGACATATATAAGATTGTGTTTCGGACACACCATGGGCACTATGAGTACCTGGTTATGCCTTTTGGCCTATGCAACGCACCGTCAACCTTCCAGATGGCCATGAATCACATTTTCCAACACATGCTACCTAAGTTTGTGCTAGTTTTTTTCGATGATATATTGGTTTATTCAAAGTCCAGGGACCAGCATTTGGAGCAAGTCTTGAGCATACTGGCCCGAGAAAGTTTTTGCATCAAGCTGTCCAAGTGTGCTTTTGGGTAGACAGAGTTTGAGTACTTGGGGCACAAGATTTGCCTTGAAGGCGTCAAGGTAGAGCCACAGAAGATTGCTTCCAGTTAGTCATGGCCTAAGCTGAAGAATATTTCCCAACTGAACGGATTTTTGGGCTTGACAGGCTATTATCGGAAGTTTGTGTAGCATTATGGAGCTATCGCAAGTTCACTCACGCAGCTCTTGAAGAAGGATAAGTTTTTGTGGACAAAGGAGGTTGACCGAGCCTTTGCAGCTTTGAAGAAAGCCATGACGTGCACTCCCGTCTTAGCTATGCAGATTTCTCACAACCATTCAAAGTTCATATCGATGCCAGCAAAATAGGCATTGATGCAGTACTTGTGCAACAAGGCTGACTAGTGCCCTACCTCAGTAAAGCGCTTGGCCCGACTAAAGCCACTTAGTCTGCCTACACCAAAGAGATGTTAGCTGTTATTGAGGCAATTAGGGTGTGGAGACTCTACTTTTGGGGCAACGATTCCAAATTGTAACCGACCAACAACCTTTAAGGCATTTATTGGAGCAATGCATAGTGACCCCAAACTATGAAATTGTTTACCGACTAGGGGTGCAGAATAAGGTTGTTGATGCCTTGTCTCGACGGGATGACAACCCCCAACTATTGCCTATCACGGGGCCAACATGGGCAATTTGGCAGCAGATCAGAGAAGCATTAGCCACTAACCAGTGCAATCAAGATTTGATAAAGGCCAGGAAGGACAGTGATACAATCAGTGACTACGAGTTTCGTAATGGCCTATTGTTGTATCGAGGGAAGGCGTATGTGCCAGATGCTGATGATCTGCGCACTACCCTTGTGCGACACTTCCATAATTTGAGAGAAGGAGGACATTCTGGAGTGTGTCACACTTGGAAGTGACTTAACCTACTCTTTCACTGGGAAGGCATGAAGCAACAGGTTGCTCGGCATGTGGCAAAGTGTGATACTTGCCAGCGCACCAAAAGTGACTCAACACAGCCCAGTGGCCTATTACAACTGTTACCTGTGTTGGATCAAATTTGGGAAGATTTGAGTATGGACTTCGTGGAGGGCCTACCAAAGTCATAAGGGTACTTTTTTATTCTTGTTGTGTTGGACAGACTCAGCAAGTATGCCCATTTCATACCACTCATGCACTCTTTCACTGCACAGTCTGTTGTGCGAGTATTCATGTAGACGGTGGTCCCCTTGCATGGCCTACCCTAGACCATCGTGACAGACAGGGACAAAATTTTCACCAACCATTTCTAGAAAGAGCTCTTCAAGACAATGGGGATGGAATTATCAACAAGCTCTTCTTATCACTCACAAATAGATGGCCAAACTAAAGTCACCAATCAAACATTGGAGCAATATTTGTAGTTCTTTTTGCAAAGCAACCTGCACACATGGGGCAATCGAATTGCATGGGCAAAATACTAGTATAACACATCCTACCATCAGTCTTTGGGGTGAATTCTGTTTGAAGCAGTATATGGGAGAACACCTCCTACATTGGTGTCTTACACACCACAATCAATAAAGATGGATATTGTGGACCAAGAGTTAGTGGATCATGACGAGTTACTAGAGGAGCTGAAAGCCAACTTGTCAAAGGCGCAGACTCGGATGAAGAACTATTATGATCAGGGGCGTCAAGACCGATAGTTCCAGCAGGGGGACTTGGTCTATGTTAGGCTGCGACCATAGCGGCAAAAGAGCGTCACACTTGTAGCTAAGATGAATCTTGGCTACCGCTACTATAGGCTTTATAAGATTTTAAAGAAGATTGGGCAGGTTGCATACAAGCTAGACTTGCCAGCTGATACACGAGTCCATCTAGTGTTCCATGTATCCCAACTTAAGCCCAAGGTGGGCCACTTGACCGATGTGGTGCATGATCTGCCCGAGCTCAACGAGGATACCACGCTGTTAGTCCAGCCCTTGCAAGTCCTAGACTATCATGTGGTTAAGAAGAACAAGAAGAAGACGGCCAAGGCATTGGTTCAATGGGAAAACATGTCACCAGAGAAAGCCACGTCGTGGAAGTCAACCGAGTACTTGGCCTATCAGTTCTCACACCTGCACCTTGAGGACAAGATCTTTCTGAATGGGCGGGGAATGTTAGGATCATGAGTCTTAGCCCTTGAGGTTCGGGACACATCAGACTTGGACAGCAGCCCGAGCATTGGCGTAATTGCCATTAATTCAAGGCAACCCAATAGCGATGAGAAGCATGTTGCGCCAGTTGAGGCCCCAGCCTCCCCCCAACCAGTGGATCAGTTGGGCCAGCATGTGCCATTTGAGGCCTCAACCCACAACCAGCCTGTAAGATCAGCCCAACAGGATGAAGCCCACAAGACCAAGCCCATCACAGTCCTATTCCAACAGGCCCATTAGCCCAATTCGTGGAGCCTATTAGATAGAGACCAATAGCCAAGTCAGTTCACTTGATCTGGCTTCTTTAATAGATACTTTAATTGTTTCTTTTAATTGTTCTTTTAATTCAACATTCATGTAGATGCTTCAGTTACATTTCTGCATTCATGTACTTAACATCCAGAGGGTCGGGGACAACCTATTATATAAGGCTTTGATCTGCCTTCATTTAGGGACTTTTGAACAAGTCAAAAACGTATTTTGCCAAAGTGTCTTCACACTTTTGATTTCTACCTTCTATCCTGAGATAGTTAGGTGAAAATCAGCCTCCGATAACTAAGGCATCCATCACTATGTCCTTTTAGAATACCATTTAAAAAAGATGCTAGATATATGTTAACTTTTATTAATGATTTTTTTAGAAAAGTTTGGGTATTTTTCTTGAAACGAAAGAATGATATTTTTCCTACCTTCAAACAATGGAAAACTATGATTGAAAAATAAATTAAAAAGTAGATAAAGTGTCTTTACACAAATAATGGTTTAGAATTTTGTTCAAATAAATTCAATGATATCTACAAGAAAGAAGGAATTAGCAGGGGTGTTCAAACAATTATCGAACCACATGTAATAACGGATTTGAACTGACCGATTAACCCCAACTAATTGAACTGACCAAAACCTAAATCGTGGTAACCGAATCGAACCAAAAACTGAACTAACGTACAAAATAACCGAAGAGGTCGAACATCAGTTTGTAAGTTTGATCTAATGGTTAATTTTTTGTAGATCTAAAAATTAATTTTATGGTCAAAACACTCAAAACACGTGTCTAGAATAACATCACTGGCCACCATCCACGGTGGATTCCAACTATCAGAATCAACCATCAGATTCACTTTGGCTCAGTGATCCACATACCCAAAAATGAAAGGGATCTAATGGTTGGATTTTACTAGATCTAGGTTTTAATGCAAAATAGAAGTTGTCAAAAAAATTATTGAAGGAGCCATTAGTGTTGACGAGTGAGCACGGTTGTGCAAATCGGAGAGAGAGAGAGAGAGAGATATGTTGTGTCAGTGTCGGTGTTAGAAAGAGACAAAGGGCCAAGCGAATCGAAGACAAAGATGAAGTGTCATCCCTTCATCTTCATCTCCAATCGATAAGCCTAGAGGTAAGGAATGGTGATGGTGATAGGAGGCGGAGATGGTGGTAGGGGGTGGCTAAGTTGAATGTGAAAGAAGAAAGAGATAGAAAGACGGGCATAACTTAGAAAGAGGGAGCAAACATGCGACATTGGTTTTGGTCCTTCCCTGTCTACTGTTTTTCTTTTATAATGTACTCAAAACGATGTTTTGCATATCGGTATGTTCAATTAATTCGGTCTAACCAAATTTTTGCTCAGTCCTAGAAGGAATTCTAAGGTATTTCATAGTTCTAGGTATGCCACATAAATTGGTGTAGTTGAGCGGATGAATAGAACCCTGATGGAAATGTACGTTGTATGTTGTCTAATTTCGGTTTACCTCAATCATTCTAGGTTGAGACTATAAATACTGTTTGTTTTTTGGTTAATCGGTCTCCTTCTAATGCTATTGATAAGGAAACTCTAGAAGATATGGTTTGGTACTCTTACAAATTATTCTGAGTTAAAAATTTTTAGATGTCTTGCATTTGCACGTGTTGATAAAGGAAAATTGGCGCCAAGATCTAAAAAATGTGTCTTCCCTGGTTATAAATCTAGTGTGAAAGGCTACAAGTTATGGGATCCAGAAGTATCTAAAATTATAATTAGTAGAAATGTTATATTTGATGACATTACCATGCTTCATGATTTGTTTCCAAAAGAATCTAACCCTATAGGTCAGTAGAACACTAACATTTAGGTAGAGCTTGAAATTGATGAGAGCCATACATTTAAGTTTTCGTCTCAAATGTATGATGAGGTTGATCTTGTTGCCTATACTTTGAGTGTAGTTGAAAATATCAACTGCAATAAGCATCATGTGGATCTGATTGGTATTCATCAAGGAGATTAGTTCTCCATAATTTTGCTAGAAGAAAGAATTATAAATAATTTCATATTTGAATTATGTGCATCATAATGAGTTTTTTAACTCATTGTATGTTTTAATAGCCTCAGTTCAACTCTAGGTCATTCTCATGCATTTTGTATTTCTGATTCTAGACCTGTTCTAGATCATTCTCTCACTTTTTGCATTTTTTATTCTAAATTATTCTCACACAACTTCTGATTCTAGGTTTATCCTAAATCATTTTTACGCATTTAATGTTTTTGATTGTAGGTTGTCCTAGATTATTTTCACATTTGTTGTGTTTCAATTCTTAGGTCGTTCTCACATATTTTGCACTTTTGATTCTAGGTATTCCCTCTATAATTCTTACACTTCTTTGCATTGTCTTCGTGGATGATGGACTCTAGATTATTCTAATGTTTCTGTGTTTCAATTTTTAATCCATTCTCACACTTTTGCGTTTCTAATTTCTAGATTTTTGGTTGGATGATGGATCCTAGATCATTCTCATGCTTTCACATTCCATTTTTTCAATCTGTTCTAACCTTAGATTTGCTTGTTCATCAAGATTTTAGTTTTCTTCATGCATTCATTGTCCTAAAAAAAAAATGCACAAAAAAAGAATTGCAATAAGGTAAAAGTTATCATATATTGAAAGATAAACATAAGCCATTAGTATTTCAATTTTTTTTTCCTTCAATACTTCCCTATAGCATTTGCAAATCAAGTGTCTCCATGGTTTCATTTGTGGACTTTTTCCCAAGAGTGATTTGGCTTTTATAGACCTTAGGCATTTGAGTGGTGAATTGTGATCCCCAACCCCTTTTTGTCAAGGTATTTGTTCTAGATAAGGTTATAGCCCTTATCCCCAAGGTAATCTATTTGGGCATTGGTGTCCACAAATCTTCTCAGTTTCCCTTCTCTGATCAAAGCCTTTATTTGATTCATCAATTCATGGAATTTGTTAGTAAAATGGCCATAGATACCGTGGATTTGGTAGAAAGTATCCATTTTTCTCCCCAAAGACATGTCAGTCTTATTGGGAAATTTTGTAAGGCTTAATCCTTCAATAACCGCAAATATAGTGGAGTGTCATTTTATGGGTAAGGTATAATTCATGAATTGGAGTTTCATTAGGATGTTAAACTCTTTGGCTTTCTCGTCCCTCTCGCTTGTCCTTTTATCATATTCTTTTTCTTTTCTCTTTTTATCTCTTTTTTCGTTTCCTCCAACTATTTGCATTACCTTAACTTGGAGAATGTACATGTTATCCCAGAAAAACAAGTCTGCTAAAGATGTATAGGCTAATCTAGAGTGAGGGATTCTTATAATGGTATTGACTTGGTGCCTTAGAGCATTGTAACAACTACTGCACCAACTTTTAGGTCTTGTATTTATAAAGTCGTGTTCCTGAAATAATCAACATATTGTTTGAGAGTTTCTTTGCTTCCTTGATGAATACTGAGCAAATATATAACATCTTTCTTTCTTTGGCTATTAAATGTATACGTTGACATGTTATAAGAAATAAAATATGTAGATGAAACATACCAACAACCAAGAACAAGAGTTTACAAAAATTCAATTTTTTCAAGTCTGCATGCTCTCTCTTGAAGATTTCTCTATGAAAAATCCCTAACTTTTAAAGGAGCTAGAAACCTAAGTACAATCCCTTGTGAAGCAAAAACACTTTTTGTAGCAAGAACAATGCCCTCATACTAGGTTAGAATCCCCTCACTTAAAATGAGTAAATACACAATCCCTTTCTTAATAAAAGCCACTTTTGAAGCAAGTAAAAACTCCCTCTCAATAAATATGATATCCCTCTCTTACAAATGAATAAATACAAGAAAATTAATACCAACTTAAAAAGGCCTAATCAATAAACACAAAGAAGTCCACGGTTAAGTTAGTGCCTTTTGCTTCAACAAGAACATTCTATTGCTTTGCAGATATTTAATACTTTGTAAGTCAACCAATGTTTAAAATTTGGAGGACCAAACACTACAAAAAATCAACATTACATTACAAATGCTTAGTGACCGATTTAGTGACGGGTACTATTTCGTTGCTAGAAATGGCGTCGCTAAAATTTAGCGACAGATATATTTAGAGATGGAATCAACAACGAGATGAAAGTCGTTTCTGATTCATAAATCAACGAAGTTCAGTCCTGGAGTATTATACTCGTCGCTGAAATAGCTACGGTAATGAGGTCCATTGCTAATTCAACGATGGGCCTTATTCCTGTCATTAGATAGAAAATAAAAATAAAAAATATATTTTTTAATAAATTTAAACATAAATTTAATTTATAAAAAAATTATTTAAAAATCTATAAATAAAATAAATATATTATTTATTTTTAATATATTAATAAATAATAATTTTTAATAAATAAATAAAAAAATAAAAAAATTAAATGTAAATAAAAAAACATATATAATAAAAATATAAATTATATAAATATAAATTTTTATATTTATTTATTATAAAAAAATTGTTTATATTAACTATTTCATTATGGAATTGATTAATTGGCTTCCATTTTATATTTATTTAAAAATAAATTTTTATATATATAAATAAAATTGATGATAATTAACAATTTATTTCAATTAATTGAATAGAAATTAAAAAATTATTTATATAATCATTAATTTAAAGATAAAAAAATTAAAATTCGTACAAAATAAATATTCAATTACAATCATCATAATTCAAATCATCATTTTATTCCTCATTATCATAAAACTGGTATGTCGATCCAGGTTGAGTCGACGGTCCAGGTTGCTGTAACGCCATCATCTACCTATTCATTTGCTCCTGTGATGCCATCATTTGTTGTTGCCACTGATGCAGCTGCATATTCTCATTTTGCACCTCGATCATCTCGGTCCGAGTAGAATGCAATTCATCCTTCATTTGGGTGACCTTTAGCCTCATTTGTTCATTTTAAAATTTTTAATTCTAGATAATCCATCTCTAAATGAATTGTATATTATTTTTTATTTTTTTATTTTTAGTGACGGATTTTTGTAGTTGCTAAAAATTTAATTAATTTAATTTCTTTTAGCTACGAAATTTTTTTCGCTAAATTAAAATATTTAATTAAATATTCATAATAAAATTAAATTCTCTAAAATTATTTAATAACAGGATTTTTGTCGCTAATTCTATCGTTAAATTTAAAAATTATTAAAAAAAATTTAGTGACTGATCTTTCTGTCTCTAATTCCGTCATTAAATTATAAATAAATTTGTGATGGCCTTTTCCATTGTTAGGCCATCACTAAATTTTTGCCCCTATAACTCCGTCGCTAATTAGTGAAGGATTTTTTTTTGTCGCTAAATAGTATTTTTCTTGTATAGTGAAACTCCTCCAACATACTTTTCGTTACTTTCGAGAAGACAATTAGTCGACCAAAGCTCTACTTTGGTGGAATAAAATCTATTAGATTTAAAAAATTAAACTCCAATAGAGTTGCTTTTCAAGTCCCTTTTGATCCCAAAAATAACTTGGAGTACTCATTTTCTCAAACCTTTTCATAAAATTTTATCTCAATTTTCTTTGGATCTTTTAATGATTAATAATTAAATAAAAATTCTCGATTTAGTATAAAAGACAAAATTGAAATTGCTTCTAGGGAACTAATGTCTTTCACAAGGAAATCATTTTCAACCGTGTAAATTACTTTTAGATCTGAGTCTTTCTTTTGTGATGATGATCACTAATGATTTATGATCTCCATTTTTTATTCCTATATATTGACCTAGTCTCTTTTTTTATTTGTTGAATGTCATTATCTTTTGTAAAAGATAATTATTTTTCATTAATTCGATTCTGTAGTGCATATTGCATGCTAAGTTGCACAAAGAACATTTCTTATGTTAAATCTCTTTGCATTGTTTTAAGCTCTCTAACCTTTATTTTTCCTCTTTGTTGCTTAACATTTCTTATTGTTCTTTAGCTAACATCATGCTTGTCCATTAACTCATACTGTTAACTTTGTGTAAACAATGACACCTCATGATGTTAAGGTGAATTGGATGTTTTGAAAATTGAGTTAAGATTTACAAATTTTTATTTGAAAAGAGGTTTTAGTGCAATAATAAAACAATAAGTATGAAACAATGTTTACAAAACTTGAAAAATTAAAAAGTAAAGAATAAAAACAACACAAGAGATTTATTATGTTCGGTTCAATCGGCCTAGTTTACTACTTTATCTCCTCATTAAGGATTTCAAAATTTACTAAAATCTCATACTTAACTCAAGTGAGCACTCTAGCAGTTAACTAGGCAATTACAATCTTTTACTTATACAAAGTAGGCTTTCTAACAATACCGCTAGCACTACAAGAAAAATACTATTTAGTGACGGAAAAAAATCCATCACTAATTAGCAACGAGCCAACGACGGAGTTGTTGTCGCAAAAAATTAGCTACGAATGAGCGACGAAAAATTTAGCTACAGATTAGCGCACGACATTAAAATTAAAATTTAATTTTAAATTTTTTAGCAACCGATTAATTCCATTGCTAAAAGATTTGAAAAAAATATAAATTAATATTAAAATATTTTAGTGACGAAATAATTCTATCACTAAAATTAATTATTTTAAAATTTAATTTTAAGTTTTAGAGATACAAATACAAAGAGATGATCTAAGAGATACAAACTCTTAGTTATAAGATCTCTTAAATATACACACAAAGATTAAAACAAAATAATACAAATGATATATATATATATATAGTCTTTTAAAAGAAAAATGAAAGTATAAGCACTAATGAGAAGAATGAATACAATTGTAAGCTCTTATCACTTTATTTTCATTCAGTAGCCTCTCTAGTGCATCATTGAGCTGGTATTTATAGGCTTCTCCTGAGTATTAAAAAAAACTAGTTGTTGGAGGCTTTTAAAGCCTACAAAAACTAGTCGTTAAAACATGTTAGAGAATAAACGATTGACAGTTTACCAAACTAATCGACAATTTTTTTCAAGAAATTTGAAGTACACATAATGGCTTTGAATAAACAGCCGATTCTTTTATAAAAGAGATTGACTTTTTTAATAAATGGTCAACAGTTTGAAGCAACAAGTCAATAGTTTTGAGAGAACATTGACACTATAATCAATGTTAATAGAATTTGAACCTACAAACAGCCAATTGAGAGCATGAAAATTTTTTGTTGACAATTTTAAGGTCTATTGATTGATTTTGGCCAAAGGCTAGAGACGTTTGACTATTTTGCCAAGAAAGTTGACAATTTTAACTCTTTTAAATAACCCAAACAATTAAGACACAAAATGGTCGACAGATGGATTTGAAAGCATTGACAGTTTTGCTTTGATTTTTTAAAAAGGGGTTAAGACAAATGTTAAAACAATTTTTCAACAAATCTCATATATATATTCATTCATTTGATTAATATATATTGAATGTCAAACAATATTTTTCAAGAGATTGTCACTAAGGAGTTTATATGATTTGACAAAATGATTGAAACAACATACTTAGGCAATAAATGGATTTTTTATTTTTTATTTTAAAAAATATATACCTTATGTTCATTTTGAAAATGAAGATGACTTGAAAATATTTTTCATCATAAAAATGAAGATCATGAAGTTTTTTATCATCAAAATAATATCAAAATAATTTTGACATGTTTCATACAAAAATTCATTTGATTCCAAAATAACTTTTCATTGATGCCATATTGTTGTTTTGGAAGACAAAAAATTTCCCACAAAGGATTTTATGAATATTTAGGATTTTTATCCTTTGACATGATCAATGGAATATATAAAGATTTTAAACAACATTTTTATCAAAACTATTTTAGATATTTTATAAATTAATCTCACTAATATCATTTTCAAATTTGAAAGAAAGTTTTTTATCATCAAAATATTTTATCAAAAGCAAAACAACACATATATTATCTTATCTCTTATTATCTATAAAACCAAAAAGTGTTTACTTAATTGACAAGGACATGTCTTCAAACAATATTTGAATTTGAAATATTAATTTCAACGATTTTAAGTATTGATTTTTATTGTACCATTGCTTATTCATCCTTCATATTTGGATATTAATTAAGGATTTTAAGTTAATGTATTTTATAATATTTAACTCACTTGTGTGTGTGAGAAGCCTAATGTAATTTGTGATCGGTGTGTAATTTGCTTTAATAAATGTTTTTGATTACCAAGGAGTTATAATTTAAAGTTCTAGCATGCATAAAAAAGCTAAGGTTTTTATATGTTCAAACCTTTTAAGGTTTTACTAGAAGAGAGAAAACATAGATTCTTAAAAATCAAAACTCCATAAAAACTTTGTGTTATGACGCTGTGTTCGATTTGTTCTCTATTAGTTTAGTCATTTTATCAGCAAATCACATTTAAAATCGAACTAAATCAAACAAAGCATAAGGAAAAATTGAATTATTTTTGCTTCCCCTGTATTAATAATTAATAATAAAATTACGCTACAGTTTAGTTATGGAAGAGATTTGTTATGTTGATTAATTAAAATGTAATGTGCCATCCTTTGGGACCAATAAAGCGATTTAAAATGTGTGAATTTAAAATGGATGAATATATATTCACACTTAATTGAATTTAAAATGTAATGCTTTTCCAAAAATTAATTTCAAGGATGGCATGTGTGAATATCATATCATATAAAGCTTATGACATAAGTTTTGGAAATCAACAACCAAGCACTGCAGCATTGACATTTGTGTCAAAAAAAAAAAAAACAATTGATGTGAACGTTGGCAATTCCAACTTCTGGTGAAATGTCAAATTCCACCGGAACACTTGAATAGAGATAACGGAAAGATAAGGTAGCTAGATAGCTGATAGCTGTCCATTTAATTTAACTAGATCTTAGTCACCCTCTAAAAAACAATAAATGCTAGAGATATTTAAAGGCAGCTTTGATTAGTTACTATTACACACACACACATAATGCAAGCGGATACATACGTACACATATATATCATATAAGGTTAACCCATTCCATGCCATTAATGTAACTGTTTTCTGGCACACAAAAAATATTTTCCAATCCTTGCATCCCAAACTCGCCCAGAAAAGGTGGGCGCATGGCTTCCATTGAAAGTGAAGAACTCATTGGGCTGTTAATCGAAACCCCATCACATCTGATAACCTCCAATAGTCTCTGGTTCTCTTTCTCTGCCTCACTCAGCTGCTCCTTGAGCTTTAACACCTGCCCAACACAGTAGTCATATATTAATTTCTAGCTAGCTGGTTTATATAACAGTGTCGCCTTCCTTGAATATTGTGTTATTGTGTAAGAGAGAGTGAGAGAGAGAGAGAGAGATGGACCTCCGTTTCAAGGCGACACTTGTGGACGATCGTAGCTTCATGTTCAGCTTTGACCTTGGAATACTCCTCTTCTAGCTTCTTGCTCTTCCATCGAGCCCTTCTATTCTGAAACCAAACGGCCACCTGACGTGGATCTAAGCCTAGCTCCGAAGCAAGTCGGTCTTTTCTCTCAGACTCCAGCTTATGTTCGTTCCCAAAGTTCAACTCCAAGAGATTCACTTGATCCTGACTAAGCTTTCTTTTCTTCAGCCTTAATCCGCCGCTTCCCCCCTCTCCTTTGTTCTTCTTCCGCCGCCTTCGTGGTTTGATCACCACTTCTCCTGGGCAAATATATGTGCATTAATTATTCGATTATTATTATTATAAGAATGTATAATGGTGCTAGCAAGCTACTTACCACGATCTACATCTACTTCATACGAACAAACATATGCATGATAAATAATTAATAATTAATTACCTTGGTGTCGTCCCAGTTCCACTTGGTTGTATATACCAACTGGAAAGAACTGATGAGAGATGAGAGCCATTTGATGATCTTTAATCTGAGGATTAAAGTTGGCTGTCATTTTTGAGGGAGAGACAGAAATGTGCGTTCCTATGTGTGTGTCTTAAAAACTGCAAAAGAGTTGTGATATGATAATTAAGGAAGTAGCACTAGATTTGTGTTTGGAGAGAAAGAACAATAGACCTGTGGTATGATAATTAAGGAAGTAGTACTAGATTTGTCTTTGGAGACAAAGAACCAACTCCAGAAACTTGTTATAGTCATTATTATTTACAAGTGTCGGGAGATGGTCCTCATGGGTGAGGAGGAGAATTCATTAGATTGGCTTAATTTGGTCGGGGGAGGGGGGAGGGAGGGAGGGAAGGGGGGGGGGGGGGGCGTTTGTTGGGGAGGATGGAGGGAGGAGTGGCGCCGGTGGAGGAAGGAGTAATCGCAGTCGGAAGTCACCAAGGTCATTTGATTTATAAAGGTTGGAAGCCCCATATCGGGCCTTCTTGTTTGTCTAATTACCAAGAATGCCACTGTCATCAATCCCCGCGTATGGATGGACCCCATGCCCTTGAGTTGGCCTTCTTAGGACATAGAACAGAAGAACCCTAGCTAGCTAGTCAATAATGCTATTGAAATCACCGTCGATGTTTTGAAGCATGGCTTGTGATTTGGCGAGGCCTGACTTGTAGAGAGTGCAGGTCGAAATTACACCCCCCCATCCCCCCAGTATAGTAGTGTGCCCGCCCTGTCTCTTGTCTGTGTCTGAATCAAATCAAGACAAACTAATGGTTAATTAAAAAGCATCGAGTGTGTACGTCTTCTTTTTGTTTTGGACATCTAGCGTGTATAATTGGCTTGGCTTGGCTATTGCTGTCCAATTAGGTGGTATGCTCCTTTGTCCCCGGCGCACATCACCCAACCCACTCCTCCTTCCCACTTCCGCCACGCTTCTAATTAATTTCTTTCCTTTTTATTGAGGGTTTAATAATCTTTCTTCAGTTTCAGGCTCTTCAGATATGTAATATAATTATATGGCTTTGCATCACTACTCGCTACTAAAACTACTAATGGTGACTAGCTGCTAGCAAGGAATAGCTACCAAGAACAAAGAGAATCCACTGCATCTGCAACTCAACTTGTTCGTCTTCTTTCTTCTTCTTGATTATATATACATACATGCTAATTGGCATCCCAATTCCCATGGCCATGTAAAGTTTTGTTTCTCTTTAGCTAGGTAATTAGGTAGCTCATAATAATTAATTAAATCAATAACGTGATTAATTAATTAATTAATTACGATAACAGTAAATAATCCAAAAATTAAGCGGCCAAACTGTCAGAAGCTTTAAAAATATCTCTAATTACCTGTCCTGTCCTCAAAAAGAAGGAAAAATATGAGCTTGTGAGAATGAAGCGAGGGATGGGAGTATGGCGAAGTGGTGCATCTCTCTCTCTCTCTCTCTCTCCACAACCACGTGTGAATGCGAGTGTGGATAAACTAACAACCAAAAAGCATTCAGGCTTTAGCTTTATGTCCTTTTGAATTGATCCAAAACCGAACGATTTTGTTGTTGAGATGACAATGGACAGATGGATGGCATGGGGAAGATAGAAATAAATAAATAAATAATTTCAGCAACACAATCAGCAAAGGAAAATTAATTAAAAAAAATTAAAATAGTCAGTGAAATTTCGACTGCATCCAATCAAAAACTAGCTTATTGCTTCTACTTTTCTTTCTTTCTTTCTTTCTGGGTGCTGTGGTGCCGTTGCTTGTCAAACTCAAGGGGTACAAACCCACTCAGATCGTACGCACGCACATATGCTTCTGGTGCTTCACACGATCACCACCACGCCACGGTATATACAGTACGAACTATGTTGTGTTTCGAGGAGGAGAAACTGTGTTGCTGAGAGATTGAAAGTTCTGTTTTTTATTACTTCAGTTGAAAAGAAAAGGACGGACGATTCAAAACTCAAAACGCATGAAGACACGGACTAAGCTGAACAGTGACACAGTGGCAGGCTTTCATTCTCGCCGAGGAGCAAAAAGCAGGCACACGGGATGCAAGTACCTAACCACACCTAGCTACAAACAAACCAACTTTACGATGTGAATAAGCTAGCTAGCTAGCTAGGCGGATAATACAAACAAACAAACATACATACATACATACATGATGGGGGATAGGAAAACTATCTGATCTGGCTTTCAATCCATATATGCATTCCAATACACCAAATCTTACTAATGCATTTGCACTGCACTGCCCTGCCGCTTAATTAATACTCAGATATGCAATTTTATTCATATAAATAATAAGATACCTGGTCCTTAATTAATATCCTAACTAAACTCATTAAATTTTAAATTGTTCGTTGAAAATAGATATTTATCATACTTTGCGTTGGATTATTATTGAAACATGATGAATTAATTAATACAGTTTCAATACTATAGAATACCTTGAATTAATAAAAGATGTTAAGGGTTGTGTAGTCGTAGGAAACATATTTTTTTTAATTCTATTTTTTATTGAATCTTTCCTACTGCATATATATAATAGTTTTCCTGAAAAAAAAATTCTAAAAAATATTTTCTTAAATACGTTTTCTGTTTGTTATTTAGGTATAATGTAAACATGTTGTCGAAAAATCTTTTCAGTATTTGGATAGCACATTAAAAAAATACAAAGAACAATAATAATAGATCATCAACAACAAGAAGAAGAACATTAGTGGCATCACAAATAAAAAAGAACAACAATAAGAATAAATGGTCATTGTCAAGAACATCAATCAATAATAGATCCTCAAAAAATTATAGATCACCAACACATAAAAATATCAATATTAGATTATCAAACAATAACATCGTATAAATGTTGAATTAAATCTGAATTTGACTAAGAAAATATGTACATTAACAATAAAATAGAAATGCACTAGTATCATGAAAAGAGATTTGGAAAAGGAATCTAGAACTAGATTGAAATGAGATATGTAGAAACAAATCTCCTTAAGAGAGATTTTACTCCCTCAATGATGCTAAAGGATCAATGGACATCTGTCTCTCTCTCAAGATACAACACTTCTTCCAAGAATTAGTATGACACAATACTAACATTGTCGGTCGAAACCAAATTTGATTGTACTCTTCTTGACTGGATAAAAAAGATCAGAATCTCTTGCACTTGGAATTTATAGAGGATTATAAATGTATATTGGAGGAGGAATGTACAAAATCAATAAAGTCAAATTGATTTTAGATGAAAGAAATGGAATTATGAGGGTCTTATTTATAGTTTCCAAGTGTCTAATTGTGAGAGGTCGTGTTGTTTGATTTGTATTAATCTGGATCTTCAGATCGCATCTTTCAGATTCGGATGCAACCTAATGGTCCAAATTGCATCCTCTCGCGAAAGTACATATCTCTTCCTTTCCACCTTTCACATTCAAACAAACGTGTCCACTCACTTGCACCCGATATGAACAGTTGCATCCACTTGGCACCCCACTACGCAGAGGCATACCATGCATGCACCTCCTGGATGCCTACGCCACATCAACGCCACGTTATTGAGCCACTCGACCATGCATTTCTAGAGTGTTTTCTCTAAAAAATTGGACTAGGAGTCGACTCCTAGTCATCCATAGTCGACTCCCAGTGTGCCAGAGTCAACTATCACAAAGTCACAGTCGATCTAGCCGAGAGCCTATTGTGTAGATTTAATCTAACTGAGACTCTTTCTTGGACAGTTAACACCCACTCAATGACAGTTGACTCTAGCCTTCTAGAAGTCAACTTTAATGACTAAAGCACACCATAAGGCGTTCTTCAATGAGGGATTGTTTTCCCACATTAAAGGACACTTTACAACTTGGAGACTCTTCTAATTCACATGTTTAAGACCAATTAATTCCAACAATCCCCCACATGAATGGAAGAAGTCGACACAAACTAGGAAGGCGAAGAAAAGTGTTGCCTTAAAGATAATACAATGAGATAGGTAGCTTTTGCTTTGAACCTTCTCTAGTGAAAGTAGAGATGTCAAAAGGGCCGACTCGCCCGTGCGCCGCCCGGCTCGTTACTGTTCAAACGGGCCGGGCCGGGCCGGGCTCAGGCTGTAATACCTGAGAAATTCTAAAGGACTCAATGGTAATTTATCTTAGGGCAAAAATAAAATTTAAGGATAATTGAGGGTATAACGGTAATTATTACCGTATAGATGGCTGAATCGACTGTCGGGAGTACCCTGGAGTCGAGATGCCAAAGGAAAATGATATGGCATTAATGAACACCCCGAGATAGGATTTATGGTGCCGAAAGAAATGAGATCGAGAATTGTTTTCGGTACAGCTAAAAAGACAGCTGCCAATTAGACTGCAAAATCGAATCTTTATAGGAGACTTCTCAAAAGTCAATAGAAGCTTGAGGAGGCTTCGTTTTTTTGTGAGGAACAACCCTTCAGAGGTTTCAGGAAGAAACGAATGGGTTTGAGGCCAAAAAAGAGATTCGGGCCTAAGTGTAGTTTTTAGAAATTGCAAGAGGGAGACCGAAACAAGGTTGTTTTGGAATCTTTAGGGGTCAAACTGATATTATAGGACTTGAGGGTTCTAAATGCAATAATGGAAAGTTGAGGGGTTAAGTAAAAAGGGCTAAACTGCAAATAGCCAAAACTAGGAGGGCCAAAGTGCAATTTGGCAAAAGTTTGGCCAAGTGAGAAACCGACCAGCCCATGGCCGGTCACCGACTGTGGATTTCGGCCACGGGGTTTGCAAGAGAATGGTCGGGGGAGACTTTTTGCTTAAAGGCTTAGCCGACAAAGACCACTCAAGTGGTCGGATTTTGAAAGAAGAACCGACCAGAAAATTGGTCGGATTGTCGCGACCTGCAAGTCGCGATTCTGGTCGGTTGAGGCCGATTCGAGGCTCACCCAGGGGCGAGTGAGACTCCTAAGGCGATGGGTCGAGTGTCCAAGGGTGTTTGATGGTTCGGTATTGCCTATAAATAGGCGTTCGAAGTGGCCAAAAAAGAGAGGAAATGGAGCTTCAAATCGGTCGCGAAAATGAATGAATTGGCCGTCCATTTTAAGGGGTTTTTGAAGCCTATGAGGTGTAGAAGCTTTCTGGAGAATTTGGAGCATTTTGGATGCCATTTGAAAGCTGTTCGAAGCTCGTCGGAGTTTAGAGGCAGACGGTTTGGCCGAGCATTTGGCCGGCCGATGAGAGGTCTTCCGGTGCTCTTTTCAAGCTTCAAGAAGGTCCAAGAGGATCGACTGGACGAAGGGAATCAACTGGTGGTGTCGGCCTGAATCGCCGGCGTCGCCGGCGCCGGAGAAGACGACCGGCGGGTGCCGGTCACGTGCTGGTCTCCACGAGCCACCACTTGCCCTAGGCGAGTGCAGGCGCGTGCGGGCGGGTGGCTAGGCCTAAAAATCAGTGAAAAATCCTAGAAATTCAGAAAAATTATTTTACGGAGGTCCGTGTAAAAAGATTTGAAGTTGGGATTCCCGATGTCTCGATTTTTGCACCAAAGAACCTCATTTTACGTGAAAACGCAATATTCGGGTAAGTCCAGTATTTTTCCTTTGAATTTTATAGCATATTATGAATTGTTGTGAAGATAGATTTGAGGAAATAGTCTCGATGTAATTATTAGAGTTTTTAGAAGGAAAAATAAAGGAAAATGAAAGAAAATAGGAAATAAATGGAATATTGAGGATATTTAGTGATTAAATATTATTTTATGATTGAAGAGATCGAGATGATGATATCGGTGCAACTTTTGAGAGTTGGCACGAAAATTGAGGCGGGGCACGCATATCGAGGCGTGGCACACTTTTAAAGAAAATGCAAGTTTATGTCAAAAAGGTGAGTTGTCCTATCCTATATGATATTTACGAAAGATATGATTGTTATATATATGCATGCTATTTATGAATTGCAATATTCATTTGCCATATTGCATTGAAAGTCGTGATATTTGCATTGTACGATATTATTGTCATATTGATATTTGTGCATGGGAATGGAATGTCGCCCCCAGAATGTAGCCGTAATTCCCCTAGGGCATTGAGGGAATACCGTGAGGCTTATCCTACAGAGGTTCGGGATTTGCCTAAGATTCCTAGCCGGGCTGGTGGGCCTGGGAAGTTACATTAAAAGGCGCAAATGTTATTCATGTCATTGCATCATGCATTCATATATATATATATATATGTTTTTGGACCCTCACTAGAAGTTTCATCTTCTAATGGGTTATGCCCCTAGAACATTCAATGTTTCAGTTGAGACTTGCAGATAGGGCAAGGAGCAGATTGAGATATGACGGCACGTAATGGCTTGGCCGATAGATTCAGCAAGAGATTTCAGTATATTATTTATTGTGAAATGATTATGTATTTGAGGTTTCATATGATTAGATCTGTTAGAATATTATGGATTCTTCATGCATTAAGGCTTTTAAAGATATGATGTAATATATGGTACGAATTCTTTATGATATATAAAACAAGGTAAATTCAGGTATGTACCATATCAGGTTTCAATCGTCGCTTCCGCATTTTTAAAGATTTGTTGGGGTGTTTCCCTTTGTCATATGGTCTCTGATGTATGAGAAACATATTTAAGAAAAGGATTAATTATGGATACGATGGGCCCCAGCATAGTGGCACGCCCTTTGATGGGACGGGGTGTTACACGGGCCCTATAGGGGGGTTGGGCCGGGCCAAAGGATTTGGGCCCACGGCCCGGCACGTTTAAGGCCCCAGCCCGGCGCGTTTAAGGCCCAAGCCCAGCCCGGCCCGTGGCCCACTGGGCCCTATCTATTGGGCCCTTATGGGCCAAGCCCATGAAGCCCTTATGGGCCCGGCCCGTTGGGACCTTATGTTATTCTCAATATTCCTTGCTCATTTATTTGTTTAACTATGTTATTTTTTATTAATTATTGATATTGAATGCTAAAAAATTTACAATTTGCAATATATATAAATAATAAACATTCTCCTTTTTATGTGCATTATTTTTCATATCAATTCACAAGAAAATTTACAAGGTATATAGAATTTTGAAATATAAAATGATGAAATAATATTTAAAACTTAAGATAGAAAATTGTTTAAAAAGAAAAAAAAAATTGATTTTTATATATGCATTATTTTGATATTTATATATGTATTATTTTTTTAAAATAAATTATTTTTTAAAAAAAAGGGGTCAGACTCGGTGGGCCTGGCTTGCTAGGGCCTGTGGGCCTGGCCCACCGAGGCCGGCCCATTAGGCCCTGTGGGCTAAGGCCCACGAGTTCGCTAGACCCATGGGTTGGCCCGGCCCCCTTACAAGGGGGCCGTGGGTCGGGTCGGGCCCTACCCACAGCAAAAAGGGTCGGACTGGGCCCGGCCCATTTAAAAAGCCCGTGGGTCGACTCAGGCTGGACCAAGCCAAACCTTTTGACATCTCTAAGTGAAAGCCTATCAAACTTACTTGGCTAATTAGTGAACTTAAAGTCTTGAATTATCAACCATTATTGCAAGCCCAGACAATAGACCTCACATAGTACCCTTCACATCAAGTCTTGGTTTCTTTATTGTGTTCAATATTTCGGCCTTGAACTCTCTTGGGTTCTGTAGGTGTTTTAAAGAATCCACCTAAGAAAATTTTCATAGAACCGTCCTATTTCACACTCACATAGGTGATGTCCTATGAAGAGTATCCTACCATACTCCACTTGTACTCTTACAAGGTATAGGCATTATTAAAAACAAAGCTTATCCTTTACACCCTTGTAGGCAAGCACTTATTTGCATCATAGTAATAGAGAGGAGTTATACTCCTAATGCTTCTCATCAAGCCATTCATAACTAGTTGTCTTATTGAACTTAGTCCATGGGTCTCCATGCATCATGTTAGGTTTCCATTAAGATGACTTATTAATCTTTAGGCTTCAATCCCATTTCCCTTGATGCACAGTTTATTCCCTCTTTTGATAACCCCTTAGTAAACTGATTCGCTAGGTTATCTTTTGATTTCACAAAATCAACTGATATAGTTTCATCAGAGAGCAACTTCCTAATGGTATTATGTCTACAACGAATATATCGTGACTTACCGTTATACACAAAATTTTGTGCCCTCGCTATAGCTGCTTGGCTATCTCAATGAATGCATGTTGCGACTGGTTTTGGCCATATTGGAATATCTTGTAAGAAATGTCTTAACCATTTTGCTTCTTCTCCAGCTTTATCTAAAGTTATAAACTCTAATTTCACAATGGAACGAGCTATACACGTTTGCTTGAAAGATTTCCAAGATATAGCACCACCACCAAGAGTAAATACATAATCACTAGTTGACTTGGATTCATTAGTGTTTGAAATCCAATTCGCATCACTATATCCTTCAATGGCTGGAGAATATTTTCCATAATATATTGCATACTCTTTGGTTATCTTCAAGTAACCTTATCAAGGCCTACTCCCGGATTACCTGGTAGCATAGGAAATCCGTGAGAATGTCCATTCAAAATGGGTACAAATATCACTCAAAATTTAAAATTTCTTTTCATTTCCATATTTGTTCACTAACAATATGAGCCATAATAAATATTACGTCATTCTTTGCATTATCATCTAGGACTTACCACCCATACATTTTCAAAATAAAAGGCATCAAGACTTTAAATACAAATTGAAACCCTCTAATCATGCCCTCAAACTACACCCCCATATCTTTAAGGCTGGGACATCTCTATACACATCCATCCAAAACCTGCCCCAAATAATTGTCTTCCACTTACCTAGAATGACAAAAGAAGCAAGGGTGAGTCATAAGGCTCAACAACCATATAACAAATGGAGCATTAATAAAGCAGTATACGAAAGCATGAATGACTCAGAGCTAAAGGAAAATCAATACCCAACATCTAGACAACCATTAGGTTCATGCCTTCTACACTTAACAACCTTCTCTTCAGAGGCAACCATATCTTTGTATTTTAACAAAACCCATTTTAAAATTTTCATAAAGTATTCATACCCATGCACAACAATTGGCATACAAAGTTCCTCTAACCATATGCATCAAAACATGCATTTCACATGAGTACTAGACTTCTTTTTCCCATGCCGTGAGCATCATACATGCCATGCATTATTCCCATCCTCATCCACATGAAACCATAACAGAGAAACCCACGTAGCCCCCAAGGCTGCCACTACCATGCATATATGCATATATCATGAAAGATACTCATCATTCAACTGAATGTCATGTCTTTATAGAATCGTTTCATACTCATTTCACAATTTAAAAGGGATGCAATACACATGCATTACAATAGCTCAATAATTCACCATATCCATGCAGATGCATATATATACGCATATATATCAAACTTCCAATAGCCAATCCTAGCTCGAGCATGCCTACCGTGTTTATGGCCACCTCACCCTCGTCAGACTCTCATAGGGTACCTTCTTCCACATACGCAGACTTAGCTGCTGCGCCAAAATAATAATAGTGGCACAAATTTTAACATCAAACATGCATATGAGAATTCAAGTACGTATGTCACATCACGAGTGACCACCATAGTACATGCAAGCTCTTTACACAGTGTATACCCATGGCTATATGCATAATACATGCATGCCCTTCTTTAAACTATGCGCACCCAATGATAATTACCATGCCATGCTTAACGCACCCAACACATACAAAGCATGACCTATCATCATAATGCAAGATAAAATAGCACACAATGCCATGCAACGCATCCACAACAATGCTATGACAAGTGACGATCACATATCCTCAATTTGTGCCCATTAAAGATCATGGCTCTTCCACACAATTTACATTTATTATTATACTTACTCATGCAAGTAAATTATATTTTTATCTCATAAGTCCCATGTAATTACATATATAAATATCTTCAAACACATCTTATCATTTTATAAGATTGAGGGATATCAAATGAAGCATTTAAAAATAATTTATTTTAATAATCTTACTTGATTTGGATTAAGAATAGCTTTAAACAACTCAAATCATAACCAAAATATATGATAATATATATATCAAATTGAAGCCCTCGAAGTCTAGTTTATGAAAGTTCAAATGGATCAAAATTCCGAGTTCTACATCAAAAGTTATGACTGAAAGAGGAAAACACGAGCAATACAGTCAAGTCGTGGCCGAGTCGACTCGCCCGAAACCAAGTCAACTTGACCTCCTGGACGAGTTGACTTGGCCGAGAATGAAGAAAAATGACCATCAAACCGCCAAAAACTCTCATTCTAGATTCCTAACCCACAATGCCATTTCATGAAAGAAAAATATAAGGTAATCAAGCCACAACGAAACCATCAACGGGACACCACAACGACTCAAGGAGAGACCCACAACTTTAGGAAAACATGAAAAATAACTCATTTAACTCAAATTTTTAAACACTAGTTAGAGATACGAAAATACGACCAATTTACATAAGAGGACACAATCTTGCATTAAAAGATAGAAGGAGAGAAAAGAGATACTTACACAACCATTTAAAAGAAAAGGGTGCAAGAGAACTTGCCTTTTGAAACTTAGACCGAAGAGAAGAAGAAGCCTCATCCTCCAAGATGCAAATTCCTCCACCTCTGAAGCTTTAATTCATTTAAGCATTATGGAAAGAGAAGAAGAAGAAGAAGAAAATGGAAGAGAAGAAGGAGAAGAGGAACAAGGTCATGAGAGAGAGAGAGAGAGAGATTGAGAATGAGGAAGGAGGAAAATTAAACAAAGTATGAAGAGATGAGGGGGAGAGAATGGCAGATGCCAATCACTCTCCCATTTGCTTTTACCATACTACCCTCTTCTTAACACACACACACACAAATATCTCATGCCCCTTATGGACATTTTACATTTTCTTATTTCTTCTCTTTTCTTTATTCAACACATTATGCTAATTACTATTTTACCCTTTTCTTTTTCTTACATAACATATAATACATAAGCTCACTTTAGACATTTCATAAACCATTTCAACTTTTATTAAATAAATACACGACTTTATGTACATGGGCCCAAGGCCCATTTCATTAGCCCAACTCAAAGGGCCTCAACATATTCTTAAGCCCAATGGGCTTCACAACATTACAACAATTAAAATATACAAAATCTCTCTTAGGCTCAACCCAAGTTTCCAAAGCCCAATCCATTAATCAAAACACATCATATATGAGCAAAGCCCATTTATGTCATTCTATTTTAAGTTATTTTACCAATGGGCTCAAGCCCAACCCATCAACTAAATACACAACACACTACTATATGGCTTAGGCCTGAATAAGCAATCCAAACCCATTAATTTACCACATAATTTAATTACATATATTTTGCCACATAAAAATATTTCTCACATTAATTTAATAGGGCAAAATTTCCAATGCACGTAAATAAATATTAATAACTCTTAAACCCACTAACGGGTCATTACAGTTTCTCCCCCTTTCAAACGATTTGGTCCCCCAAATTCAGACATGGTCATACGCACAACTAGGAAGGAGATGCTTCATCTCTACTCAACCCCCAGGTAGCCTCGCCTGAATGGAGACGTTGCCACTAACCCGATACATATGGGACCAATCGATTCCTCAACACCTTCCTTTTAATGCACAACAACATTTTTTTCATTTGACACCTCGGCCTTGACCTCTATGGTCCAATAGTCGACCATGTGCTAAAGATCCACACATACTTCCTTAACGTCAACATATGCAACACTTCATGCACACCTACCAAACCAGGGTAACTCATTCGCTATGATCCAATTCACTCTAAAATCTCAAAGAATCGATATAATGGGGACTAAACTTCCCCGATATTGCAATTTGGCATATACCTAGCTCAGGCATTACCCTTTATCATGCATGATCTTTAACATCAACTTTGAGTCATGTCGTCTCCTATCCGAGTGATTCCTTTGCCCAACCTGGACTGCCCACACACGGCCATAATGGCTTAGATCTTCTCCAATGTTTGTTCAATAGCTTTGGGTCCCAATAATGCCTGATATATGACTTCCTCTCAACACACTGGCGATCTACATGGCTTACTATAAACCAATGCCTCATAAGGCGACTTATCCAATACTAGAGTTATAATAACTACTGTTGTAGGTGTTCGCCTTTTTCTTTACCGCAAGTGTACAGAATCGTAACAAGTAGTATAATGATGAATAAAGTATCGTTCCCACGAGGATTAGCTTTCGATCCCTACTTTAATCACTACTAACTTTAATAAGTCACACACAATCAAAAAGAATACTCATTGTAAGTTTTAGATTAAAGAAAACTAACTCACTAAATGGAAAACACAAAATAATTCTTTAAGTTTTTGAATGTAGAAATCTAATGCACTAGGATTCATGAATCCACCGTAGCTCTTTAATTGATTTAATCTTTCAGTGATCGGGTTTTATAATTCTTGTTTGGAGCTGAAAATAAATTATCTTAAATTAATCAAAAGCCTCTCTCGATGGTCAATCGAATCTATGTTTATATATGAGATTAATTATCTCTAATTAATCTACAAATATACAAACATGCATTTATCCACAATGATCATCTAAACAAGATTTCACAAGGCAAACGGTATCTCTACCTATTATTGAACCTTATGTCGTTTATTACCAAGTGCTAATCTATATTGAATCTCTCGAAAGCAATATAAATCACAAATACGTTATAATGACGGCCAAGCATCAAAACGGCATTAATGCATAACAAACGATCAATTTAAAAGACAAGAATATAATAAACCCAATACTTTTAATTAAACCATCATTGAACTAGTTTTCATCAATCACCCTAGCCACAAAGTACTTAGCCTAACATAGTTTCAACCAATGAAAAAGTAATAAAAACGGAGTTCATGATGTTGGAGAGAAGAAAGAACAAAAAAATATAACCGAGGCTGATGTTTTTCAAGAAAATCTCCTTCTTCTTCCTCGACTTGTCGTCTTCTTCCTCTTCAAAAGCTCCCCAATCTCCCAAGAATATGCTTGTTGCTACAGACCCGTGACCTCCAGATAGCAATTCCTAAAGCGGTTTTACAGCGGTATGTATTCCGTTGTAAGATCATGAGCTCCAGAAACTAATTTGTATAGCAGTCTTACAGTGATATGCATTCCGCTGTAAGACCGTGAGCCTTCTCCTTTTGCCTCTTGCTTTATCATCTTCCACTTTTTGCTTTAGATACTCTTTTGCTCTCTTTTCAATCAATACCCGACCATGCCTCCAAGCTTTATTTCAACTCTCATCATGCACCAAAATCATTCTTTTTGCTCCGTGTCCGCTTTGCATGTAATGTGTACCTATATTGACAAAATTAAGCCCAAAATGAGTAGCAATCATGTTCATTGAATACTTAAATGCTAAGATTGGACAACTAAATAAGAGAGAAAAAATATGTTGATCAGTAGGTAACTTTCACCAACTACATTTAATCATCCCAACTACCATGGGACTCCCTTATGCACACTTCCAGCATATCCTCTTATGCTTGGATAATCTTCATTGTCCGCCTGATAACTATAGACGAAAATACAACACTAAACTTCAACCTAGACTCTAAGGCAAAATGCCAAGAGTCCTTCCGATCCACAAATGTGACCAATACCAAAGCCTATACCATTTAACATTCAGGTTCTGAAAACCTCCCCATCGAGGGTCTTTCCCGATAAGTTTGATCCCTTTTTCCAAGTCATTTAAGATAATGAAGCAACGATGCTCAAAATCCTTCTTTAACAATCCACAGTAACACCTGTTCTCTAAAAGACTTCTTATATTTGCAATGATTACCGATAGCGATCACTTCTCTACCGCTCAAACCTTGGCAAGATCCGCAAAGAGACTATTTTTCTAGACCAAAATTCTCATTTACTACTCCTAGCATACATCTTGTAATTTCCCAACTTGGGTAAGATAACCCTTAAGTATTCCTGGTAAGTCTTCTCACTCAGTGAGTATATCCCCATATCATCTATGAACCACAGTATCGATTTTGGAATGACTTACTTCCTCGCCTCACCATTCACTGATACCTTCTAAACTACATGACACTCTTAGATAATGCCCCGCCTCAACAGCTATCCCAACAATCACCCTCTTACGGCGGGGTTCTTACCTATCATGGTTACTTATTTCAGGTACAACCATTAGTGCACGCTCGTACACTGCCATATTTCCTCACCTCTTTGTGAATTGTTCCATGATTATCTAAGCGATGTTAATATATAATAATACCACGCGTTGAACTTGATTATACATACATAAATATATATCTATTGACAGCATTACTATTTTAATGGTTTTAAAAAATCACACTTAACAAAAATACAATCTACAGCTGAAAGGAAACAGACGACCGTTCACGACCGGTTGACAACTCCTTACCATCATTCAACAACTGCTATGCTAAAATAGGCTCTCACCTTATTATTTTCTTTCCCTTAGCCTTACATTAGCCTACAGAATTGCATCACATTTTTATATGGGCTAGCCTAGTCTAGGTTTTACATGTATACATATGCGTGCGTTCATACGGTAGGTCTTACTCTTTCTTTTCCTCTAATTCGTTGTGCACCATCATATCAAAATCATGTCATTGGTTAAGGCAGGTAATACACGTGCCTCTCATAGAACTCCAACTTAGATCCACCTTTCTTCTTCCCATTAGTACAACCATATACTTAGGGGCTATGCAGAACTCCTCTCGTTTCTCAAGGCACAGGACGCAGCCTTGGCCTTACTTGCCAAGGAGTTCCTAGTGGTGCGCCTTAACCATGCAACCCTTGATCATTCATCATCCATCCTATCCCAACCCTTGGCATATTTATGCACAAGGAAATAACAACTCCCTAAGCATAGGGACACAACTCACCTTCACCACACCCAACCATCATAAAATACGACACATCGCTACATACTCATCTCTCACAAAGTCAGATTACCTTAAAGTGTATCAATCCTTTCTTGTTCCAACTGTCATCATCACAATTATCCTCCCTTGCACATGGGGTTCATCCATCATAGCACAACGTTAATCTTAAGACAATACTAATAGGGAAACTGCTCCCTGCAAACTGGCTTCGTAAGCCTTTAATCTAGTCTCCATCTTTAGCCTCTCAGCCTTTATTCATGACACCAAGGTGTCGTGACAAAAGGGTTGGCCCTAAGGCCGTTTGCACTATCATGGAGTAACTTATAATCCAAGTGCCAGCCAATGCATACTGAATCCCCACATGCAAGCCTCTCTAAACCTAGGTAGCTTTCTTACCCTTTATGACTACTAACTTAAAGGCACACCAAGCCAAGAAGGTGATCCTTACCTCGTATTATGCCACTAATTTTCTCTCCCACACCAACTTAGTAAACCCGTAGTCTTTATCCCCTAATCCTTTCAAGACAATGGTCTCCATTCAAGCGTCATTCCAAAACTCAACATATTTTAGCCCCCAACCAATAGACCTCTATATGAGCTTCTCGCATCATCTTCCCATGTTGCTTCTCAACTCACTCAATGTCCTATCATACATCCCTGGTAAATTTCCACGGGGCAACAATACAAGTAATGAGGTACTCTTTCCTCAGCCTCAATTCGACGGCTTCTTTACAAACACCCATTTACTATATAACCAATTATTTATAATTATCACTTTAATTGAACTTCTCAATTTCGGACTACTAAACATAGTCCTAACTCTACCCAACATTCATATGTGTACAGAGACTCCTCTCGTCCCAACCTTTGCTCTAATACCAAGCAGTCAGGGCCAGCTCCCGGATTACTCGCTAGCATAGAAAATCCGTGAGAAGATTCATTCAAAATAGGTACAAATATCACTCAAAATTTAAAATTTCTTTTCATTTCCATATTTGCTCACTAACAATATAAGCCATAATAAATATTACATCATTCTTTGCATTATCATCTAGGGCTTACCACCCATACATTTTCAAAATAAAAGGCATCAAGACTTTAAATACAAATTGAAACTCTCCAATCATGCCCTCAAACTACACCCATGGATCATTGAGACTGGGACACCTCTATACACATCTATCCAAAACTCACCCCAAATAATTGTCTTCCACTTACCTGGAATGACAAAAGAAGTAAGGGTGAGCCATAAGGCTCAGCAAGTATATAACAAAGGGATCATTAATAAAATAGTATACGAAGGCATGAATGACTCAGAGCCAAAGGAAAATCACTACCCAACATCTAGACAACCATTAGGTTCATGCCTTCTACACTTAACAACAACCTCCTCAGAGGCAACCATATCTTTATATTTTAAAAAAACCCATTTTTAGATTTTCATAAGGTATACATACCCACGCACAACAATTGGTACACAAAGTTCCTCTAACCATATGCATCAAAACATGCATTTCACATGAGTACCAGACTTCTTTTTCCCATGCCATGGACATCATACATGCCATGCATTATTCTAATCCTCATGCACATGAAACCATAACAGAGAAACCCACGTGGCCCCCAAGGCTGCCACTACCATGCATGTATGCATATGTCATGAAAGATACTCATCATTCAACTGAATGTTATGCCTTTATAGAATCGTTTCATACTCATTTCACAATTTAAAAGGGATGCAATACACATGCACTACAATAGCTCAATAATTCACCACATCTATGCAGATGCATACATATATACGCATATATATCAAACTTCCAATAGCCAATCTTGGCTCAAGCATGCCTACCGGGTTTATGGCCACCTCACCCTCGTCAAGCTCTTATAGGGTACCATCTTCCACATACGCAGACTTAGCTACCGCACCAAAATAATAATAGTGGTGCAAATTATAACATCAAGCATGTATATGTGAATTCAAGTACATATCACATCACGAGTGACCACCACAGTACATGCAAGCTCTTTACACATAGTATATACTCATGGCTATATGCATAGTACATGCATGCCCTTCTTTATGTTGGTCCCTTTACACACACAATGGCCACTCAAGAGGGGGGTGAATTGAGTGATTAAAACTAATTAAAACAAATTCTTCTTTTTTAAAAATTCTTGAGATTTTCTTATACACAAAATACACTTGTTATAAATATATATGTTGTTTGGAAATGATAGCAATATAAATACACAAACAACCACAATATAAACGCAAAATATATAGTGGTTCGATGTCTCCAACACATACTCCACTCTCTCATGGTTAACTCAACACTTGAGGTTCCACTAAAATCACAACACTAGGTTTCCTCACAAGATCATCTAGCAAACTTGTACACCCTGAGATGTTCCCCTTAGTTCGCCCTGAAAACTAATACAACAATACAACACCTAGATTACAATAGGCTCTATGATGCCACACCACAATCCAATACAAATAAATTAATCCTATATCCAACACACTTGGACTAAAAATAGATATAAATACAAGAACAATATACAAGGCAAATGAAATAATTCAAGTTACCACAAATGGAGAGAATGTCTTCTCTTTTGCCTTAGGCTATGAATGACCGAATTGATTACAGTGAGTGCCCTGGAGCTGAGATGCCAAAGGAAATGATATGGTTGTGACGAGTATTTCGAGGCATGATTTATTGCATCAAAATAAATTGGATGCAACTATCATTTAGGCTGTAAATATTAAATTATTATCGGTGACTTCCGGGAAGTCAATGGAAGCTTGAGGGTGCTTAATTTTTTCATGAGAAACAACCCTTCAGCGGTTTCAAGAAGAAATTAAAGGGTTTATAGCCAAAACGAATATTCGGACCCAAGTGCAATTTTCTGAAATTACCAAAGAGAGGTCGAAACGATATTTTTTTCGGAATCTTCGGGGGTCAAATGGATGTTTTAGGACTTAAGGGTCTTGAAAGAAATTATGAAAAGTTTAGGGGCTAAGTGAAAAGGGTCAAAGTATGAAAGCTAAAGTTTAAGGGGCTAAAGTGAAATTAAGGAAAAAGGTAGGCAATGGGAAACCGACCAGTAGGTCGTCGGTCGTCGATTTTGACCGTTTCAACCACAGGGTTGCATGAGGGATGGTCGGAGGATGATTTTTTGTGAATGGCTTAGCCGACAACAGCCACCAGGGTGGCCAGATTTCAAGAAAAATCGACCAAGAAGTTGGTCAGATTCTCGCGACACCTGCAAGTTGCGATTTTGGTCGGCTAAGGTCAATCCAAGGTAGGTAAATGCTTTAAGGGGCTTGGCTTGTCTAAGTAAGGGCCTTTAAAGGATTGAAATGGCCTATAAATAGGCATCCATGGAGGGCAAATCTAGAGTGTAACACCCCATTTTTCTAAAACTGCCCAAAAAGAGGTGCTACGGGGAAATAAAATAAAACTAACTGATAAATTGAAATCTGATATCACAAATGAATATCTCAATCAACTGAAATAAGAACTACGAGTCAACATAAACTGAAAACTATAAACTCTGACTAAGGGGCAATCCCTCAAATGAAATATAAAATAAACCAAAACTGATAAAACACAATGAACTAACAACTAATAAAACTCCCAGACAATCTTTGGTGTTGAGTAGCTCCATGTACACACACTATAAACCACTGCTGCTAAGCCCCACATCTGAAACTCCCCTGCTAGGACCTAGAATGGTGAAGAGTACAATGTGAGCTACAAAGCTCAATCAGTATAAGCTGGGAAGAATAATTGAAACTAAATCGAGAAATATCGATACTCATAAAAAATACTAATTGTCCTTGCACTGAGAGATATAATAATCACTGTAAGGTTGCATTTAGGAGATGTAATGTACATAAACTGTAAAATAAATATAAGTATACAACTTTGGCTCATAAACCCATGTAACCATAATACATACCTGACTGATCTAAATTCTACAAACATAAAAGCTGTAAGCACTTACTGTGGGGCAATAAGCCCCTGGCCCCCAGGTCATCACCAGGTGAGCGATCTCATAAACTGAGCTAAAATTGAAATTGGTGGGATCCCTATGGACTAGCCGTCTGGCGCGTATAATGCAACGCAATACTCATAAACATGTTGGCACACGATATGTAGTGCTCCATATAAAGTCATGCTCAATGCTCATATCAAAATGTATGCACATAAATGCCACATAATAATGTTGAACATGTTATAAGAATTACCAAACATGTTGACTGATCTTTAATATATTGAAATACAAGATTCTATGAAATATGTATTTTGGTATGGGCATATTAGTTTTTTTTATCATACTTGGCATATGAATTCAATATTTGACAGTATTGAAGATTTAGTTAAAAGCTTGGATTTAGCTCACTGGTAGACTCAATACTGAAGATTAAGTTTGGTTCTGCAAGTTAAACAACACTTAAAGATTGGCTGGACATATTGGAGGGTTATACGACACTTAAAGTCCACTGGAGGGTTATACGACACTTAAAGTCCGCTGGAGGGTCTTACGGCACTTAAAAGTATGTTGAGGGTCTTACAGCACTTAAAGTTCGCTCACGAAGAACAATTCACGAATGAAAACAGTAGACTCAATCTTAAGCAAACTTATTACCACTACACCATTCTGAAAGGAATATTGAGAAAACAAATCCCAATCGACAAGAAACAATATCAAAGAAGATTCAAAGATTATTTTTGATTGAATCGCTTTAAAGAAATCATGCATATCTTCTTCATGAACTCACTGTTATATGCATATATATATAACGTATCTGTTGAATGATATAAAACTATAAACTCAATAAGAGTTTCTGAATAATAAAACTATAAACTCTATAAGAGTTTCTTAATAATCTGAAAACAGAACTAAGAAGGACCTGTAATGGAAGGAATTATAGGGAAGATACTTGCCTTAATAATTCTGATCGATTCAGACAATTGCAACCAGAAATCTCCTAAGCAAAACTTGAACCCACTATTGCTGCTCTTACTCTCTGTTCTTGCGGCGTGAAGAACATATGGCCAATGGGATTATATATATATATATATATATACAGAGAGAGAGCAACCCTAAAAGCCCTCACAATCTCCTTATAAAACTAGGAGTCTTTCAATCCAAATCCTCCTCACGTATAGATATCTCAATCCCTTGTTCATAATAAATCTCACAAATTATTTAAATTCTAATAACAACTTATTAAATGACCCTCACGTCCTTGCATTAATTTTCACAATAAATAACTAGAAATAAATGCTATTTAAATGCTATTCTCTCAATGAAAAATTGAAATTATCACATTAAATAATTAATTAACAAAATCATTTAAACAAAAACTTAAATAAATCATTAAGTAATTCTAAATAAATTCTGGGCCCTCTAATGGGTCATTACATGGAGAGACTTTGAGCTTCAAATTGACCGCTTTTTCGAACGAATTGGGAGACCAAAATAGAGGGCTTTTGTTGCCTATGGCCTGATGATTGTTTCTGGAGATTTTAAGGAGTTTTTGTAATGGCTTGAGGGGGTATTCGAAGTCTTCAGAGTAGGGAGTCGGGAGGCGGTCAGCTGGCCAAGAGTTTGCCCGACAAATCGGAGCCCTTCTCGTTGTCCTTTCGAGCCCCAAGATGGTCCATGATGATTAACTAGATGAGAGCTTTCCAGAGGTGCAAAGATCCAACTTTTTCAGTGTGCCGTGGCCGAGGAAGACGACTGGCACGTGGGCCACACGCGCTTGCAGCACGTGGAGGGGCCTAAAAATTTAGGAAAAATCGAGAAAAATGAGATCTCGATGTCTGTGCAAAAAAATTTAGATTTGGCCTTCCCGATGTCTCGATTTCTGCAACGACGAGCCTCATTTTGCGTGCAAACGAATCTTTGAGGTATGTTCTAGAATTTTCTATTGAAATTCTATGGATTTAATGAATTGTTGTGGAAAGAGATTTGAGGAAATAGTTAAAGAGGTATTTATTTGGATTTTTAGAAAGGAAAATGGAAGAAAATGATGAAAAATAGGAAGAAATTGAAGTATTGAGATATTTCATGATTAAATATCATTTATAGGATTGTTGTGCTTGAGGAATAGTGATTGGTGCAACTTTTGAGGGTTGGCACAAAAATCGAAGTCGGGCACGCAAATCGAGGCGATGTGCATTTTTTGAAGTATTCCAAATCTCGTGCTAAAATGTGAGTGGTTTTATCCCAAGAACTTATATTTATGATATGATTGCTTATATATGCATGATATTTATGAATGCTATGATGTTTTTGTTGGTCCCTTGACACACACAATGGCCACTCAAGAAGGGGGGTGAATTGAGTGATTAAAATTAATTGAATCAAATTCTTCCCTTTTAAAAAACTTGAGATTTTCTTATAAACAAAATACCCTTATTATAAATATATATGTTGTTTGAAAATGATAGCAATATAAATACACAAACAACCACAATAATCGACACAAGAAATATAGTGATTCAGTGTCTCCAACACCTACTCCACTCTCTCAAGGTCAACCCGACACTTGAGGTTCCACTAAACCCACACATAGGTTTTCAACAAGCTCACCTAGGGAAATTTTACACAACACCGAAGTTTTCCCCTTAGCTCACCCCGGAAACTAATACAACAAAACATACCTAGATTAGTTGGGCTCTAGGAAGCCACTCACAATCCATAATAAATACAAATAATCAATCCTATCTCCAACACACTTGGACTAAAATGGATACCAATATAAGAATAATATACAAGGCAAATATGCAAATACAATGATACAATTTTTACCAACTTGGAGAGAATATCTTCTTCTCTTTTGCCTTGGACTCCAATGGATGTATCTTTGAGCTTGATCATTGGATTGCTTTGAAATGAATGCTTGAGAGCTTGGAAGTACTTTAAGATGATAGATCTTGATTGTGCATTAGCCTTCTCCAAAAATCCCACCTTGATATTTATAGTAGAGCTTCTAACGGATCTGTAACGGTTAGAAAAAATTCGACCGTTGGAACCGAGAATCGACTTCTCTAAAATAGGAGTCGACTCCTATTTGAAGTAGGAGTCAACTCTATTTATACAAGAGTCGACTTCTCTAATGCTAGAGTCGACTCTTCGAAAAACACCATGATGCTAGGTCGACTTTGCATCAACTGCTCTTGGCTGAGTCACCTCTCACTTTGCAAGAGTCGATTCCAGCTGAAGGGGAGTCAACTCTAGATATATAAGAGTCGACTTTCGGGACAGATTTTATAGAAAATGAATTTTAAACATATAGCAAATGTTTGAAGGCATAATCCATATAACATGAATACACTACAAGTAAATGTCCTCATTTTATTTTATTTATATTTTACCTTCTATTTACTTTAATACATAAATGTAAATAACAAAGTACCTCCCATTTGGATTCAATAAAAATATCTAAAAAATCAAAATCCAAATAGATAAAAAAGTAGATTTTGGGTTTTAGTACAAAATCAGAATTTAACGATTTTACCACCCCCAAAATAGATACCTTTTATTTCTTAAAAAATTCATTAAAAATCATTTTAACACTAATGAACATTAACTATGAAAATACCGGGAATTAGTTTTTCAAAATGAAAATATTTTCTAATATGTTCCCTTATAGCATGCTAATATTCCAGACTTAGAAAAAAATAACATTACTTGGTTCAGTTTAATACACAAAATAATATAATACTTAAGACATATCAAAAATACATTAGAGGTTTTAAATATACCAAAAATGGTTTTACTAAAATTATATTTTGTTAATCATCAAAACACACAATAGGTTGATTGGAGCAATTTGACTCAATAGTTTTTGTCATATTGCATGGAAAATCGTAATGTTTTCATGGCACGATATTATTGGTATATTGATAATTGTGCATGGGATTGGGATGTCGCGTAGCCGTAATTCTCCAATGACAATTGATGGAATAACGTTAGGATTATCTTGCCAGAGGTGCCAAGATTCTACCTAGGATTTTATGCCGGGCTTGTGGGTCAAGAAAGTTACATTAGGGAAAATGGTTGTTCATGCTATTGCATCATGCATTCATATATATGTTTTTGGACCCTCACTAGAAGTTTCATCTTCTAATAGGTTATGCCCTTAGAACATTCAACGTTCCAATTGAGACTTACAGCTTAGGCAAGGAACATGTTGAGATATGACAACGGGGTGACGTGACCGATCGATTCAAGTTATTTCGATAATTTGTCTGTTTATAAAGATCCGAATATGTTTTAGTTGAGTTTAGAAATGGCAATGTATATCATATGATTGTACCTGAGGTGTTTAGTATTATCTCGGGAAATGTGTCTCCATATATCCATGTATTAAGGTTGTTCATGTATTAAGACTATTAAAGATATGATGTTAACTATGGTACGAATTATGTATTATGATTGCAGTGAATTGATTACGCACCATATCGGGTTTCAATTATTACTTTCGTATTTGTAAGGATATGTTGGGGGGTTTCTCTTTGAAATACGGTATTTGAGGTTTATGGAATGTATTTAAGAAAAAGAATATGTATTTATATGATGGGCTCCAGCATAGTGACACACTCGAGAAAATTGAGGTGTTACAGATTAGACCCTCTCGTGGCAGAGGATTAGATAGGAGCAATTGAACGGATCTTTAATCTCATAGATTATCCAGACCATAGAAGGCCCGCCACTATCGTTGGGCCTAACCCAATTAGATCTGGGCTCGTTCGTTTCGAAAGTGGGCTCGGCCCACTCCAACACCATCCAACTAACCACGGAGCAGTTGGGGCACCTGGCAGCCTCCACAGTACAAGCATCCCTTGACTTCATCTCCAAGCAAGGAATAGAGATGAATCAGAAAGCCAACACGGCCAAGCCCATCTAGACAATGTTGTTGGGATGAACTTTCTGTGTAACACAACCCTGTTAATTGTTAATTTTAATTTTTATTATGATTGAATAAAAATGTTAATTGTTAATTGTTAATTATGACTGCATAGGAAGGGTGCATCGCGGATCATAACTTCATCGGCTGTATGTTGGGATGAAAGTGGCCAGATCTTATAGGGGAAACCAAGTCGAAGAACTTCTAGTTTCTCTTCTGGAATTTGCCCTTGAATTGGATGAGGCAGTGCAGGTGAGGGTTTCCATCTTCGTGCACCTCCTCGCATACCCGTATGTATACAACCTTTATCGGGTATTGGAGGTTAAAAATCTGTTAGAAGCATTCTTCCTTTGAGAGTGAGCAATGGGGATAAGTGAGAAAAATATTTTTGGCATTTATTTAGATTTGGGTTGGAGGGCGTGGCATTTCCGTAAATAAGGCAGGTGACACCAATTGTAACCCTCTCGCAAAAGTCCCTATAATGGGGCGGCTAAAAGCCACGTTTAGAGTACAACTGATGTGGAGTTTGCGCATTTACCACAATAAATGCCACGTGGAGGGCCTGTACCCGGGGGAGAAAAGTAGTTTGTTAAGAAGTGCATACAGGACCCATGTATCCTGGAGAAAGAGGGTGGGTTGGTACTGTGTGGGTCCTACCCGTGAGTTAAAAATCTGTTGAGTAGGAGGCACAACCATTAATGCATCTTCAAAATTTAATTCAAAATTTAATATCATGAGAGTGACACTTCCAGGGGAAAGTACATGTACTTAATACTATAAGACAAGGGAGTACTCCTGCCATGGGGATATGGTGACACATGATCATCTCAATTTTACCCACCCTCTTCCATGCTCTATCGTCTCAACACTTGTCACCCAATTGGGTGTGTTGTCCCATTACACGACGTGTCAATCCAGAGTAATTTGTATTCAAATATGGAACCCACAAATTTAAGAAAGGGTGATGAAATTAGTGTCAGGTATGGAGGCGCGGCATCTTCCGATTAAGTATACAGGCTGGGCCCTTTAATTACGGTGATTGGCTTATTGGTCCCCTGACACACAATGGCCACTCAAGAGGCGAGGTGAATTGAGTGATTATAAACTTATTTAACCGATTCTTCCCTTTTAAAACTCTTGAGATTTTCTTATAAACAAACTATACTTGTTATAAATATATATGTTATTTGAAAATGATAACAATATAAATACACAAACAACCACAACATAAGCACAAGATATATAGTGGTTTAGTGTCTCCAACACCTACTCCTCTCTCAAGGTCAAATCGACACTTGAGGTTCTACTAAAACCACCGCTAGGTTTCCACACAAGAACACCTAGTAAACTTGTACACCCCAAGGTTTTCCCTTAACTCACCCCGGAAACTAATACAACACAATAATACACCTAGATTACTTGTGCTCTAGGATGCCACTCACAATCCACAATCTAATACAAATAAATCAATCATATGTCCAACACACTTGGACTACAATGGATATATATCAATACAAGAACAATATACAAGGCAAAATGAAATGATACAAGTTACCAAAAAGAAGAAAACTTCTTCTTTGCCTTGAGGCTCCAATGGATAGATCTTTGAAACTCCTTGGGCCTTGGATTGCTTTGATTGAGTGCTTGAAAGCTTGAGTGTGCTTTAGGAAGATAGGAAATGGTAGAGCATTAGCCTTCTCCAGATTTCTCCTCTTGATATTTATAATGAGGCTCCCAAAACGACCTGCAACGGCTCCAAAAATCCAACAGTTGGAGTTTGGCAGTCGACTCTTGCTGCCGACAGTCGACTCTCGCTCAACCCACAGTCGACTTCTCACTGACAGTCAACTCTCATTGGTCTACAATCGACTGGCTAAAACCCATTCTCGGCTACCTCGACTCTGCATAAACAATGCTCGGCTATGTCGACTGATGCACATCCACAGTCGACTACCATTTTGACTTACAGTCGAATGTCCCTCACCGGGAGTCGACTCTCAGTCCAGATTTCAGAAAAATAAGATTTTGCTTTGAAGATACAATCTATAGTCTAAATACATTACAAGATATTTGCATTTCTTTAGTTTAAGTAAATGTCCACATTTTCTTTTATTTATATTTTACTTTTCATTTACTTTAATACATAAATGTAAATAACAAAGTACCTCTTATTTGAATTCAATAAAAAATATCTAAAAAATCAAAATCCAAATAGATAAGAAAGTAGATTTTGGGTTTTAGAACAAATTCCGGATTTGACGATTTTAACACTTCCAAAATACATACTTTTCATTACTTGAAAAATTCACTAAAAATCATTTTCACAATAATGAATACTAACTATGAAAATATTGGGAGTTAGTTTTCTAAAAAGAAAACATTTTCTTGCACTACAAGAAACAAAATTTTTAGTGGAGGCCAAAACCGTCACTAAAAGTATAAAAACTCGTCACTAAAAGTTTTAGTGGCCGCCGAATTGGTCGTCACAAACTGTCACTAAAAAGTCTGTCACAAATAGTATTAGTGGTGATTATTGACTGGCCGTCACTAAAAATACCCTTTTAGTGGCGGCCGGATGTGACAGTCACAAAAAAATTTTTAGTGACAACCACAGTCCTCCACCACTAATGTCATTTTTTGTGACAGTCATGGCCATGACAAATAATGACTCTTCAGTGATGGCCACCGTTGTCACCAGTAATGAATTTTTTGTGACCACTTTACTGGTTGTCACAAATGATAAGATTTTAGTGATAGTGTTGGCCGCCACAAAATAAACGTTTTTTAGTGACCACATTATATTAGTTGCCATAAAAAGTGTTTGATAGATACTTTTAATGAGAGTCATGGCTGTCACAAAAGAAGACATTTTTAGTGATCACTTTTTGTTGGTCATCACAAAAAGTGATTTTTATAAAAAAAATTCACAACCCACTGCTTGTTTTTCTATATTTTAAACCCTATTAATTTAATACATTGCATCAAAAATAAACACCATTCTAATCATCAAGAAACTTCTAAAAACAACTCTAATCAATTAATAATTGACTAGTACTTTACATTTACATTGTCATCAAAAAAAGATATCTAGCAATTTACAATCACATTGTCATCAAAAAAAGACATCTAGTAGTTTACATAAAAAAAAAGACATCAAACAATTAAGTCTAGTCAATTGTTATTTTTAATCCTTCTTGCCCTAACATCTTCCATAAAAGTTTCAAAAATTTATTGTTTTTCTTTAACATGGCCCAATTCTGTTGACAACGCTTCATTTTTCTCTTTCAAAAGTTGTATTTTATTTCCCATGCAGACGGTTCGTGTCATAATATTTCAACCTATATTAAATAGACAAGTTAATCAACAAAAAAAAAAAAAAATTGTTAATGAGAAAGATGTATAAATGACTTAAATTATACCTGTTCAACTCTAACTCGAGCAAAACTTCTAGTGCTTGTAGTTTTAGTCATTGTTTGCTTTGACCGATTAGACTTATTATGAGCACAAGAAACCTATATGTAAGATCAAATACAATAATCACGACCGACTGTCACAATAGTATACTTTTAGTGGCCACAAGTCATGGCCGTCACAAATAATGAACTCTTTAGTGACCAATTTTTTCGGCCGCCACTAAACATGTCCTTTTAGTAACAAACAGTTTATGGTCGCCTCTAATAGTTGTATTTGTGACAAATAGTTTTTAGCCATCACTAGAAGTGGCCACTAAAAATTACTTTTCTTGTAGTGTTATATGCTCCCTTATAGTGTTCTAATATTCTACTTAGAACAAATAGCATTTCTTAGTTCATTTTAATACACAAAATACTATAATACTTAACACATATCAAAAATCCATTAGGGGTTTTAAATATACCAAAACTAGTTTTACTAAAATTATGTTTTGTTAAACATCAAAATGCACAATAAATTAATTGGAGCAACTTGGCTCAACATGGCTGGCCAAAAAATGACAAGAGCCTGTAGGGATGGAGAGTTCAAACAAGGGACAGTTATGGCATCTGCTGAGGAAATATGGATCCAGTACTATTTTATGGGAGTGCATCATGTGGTCCATTAAGCAGTTTGGTTCGGGCTTCATTGGGTGGCTTAATGGGTTGAGCCATGAGGAGTCTTTTATTTTTAACAACCTTAAGAAGCTATCCTGCAGTGCAGCGGAGCCCGATGCAGTCGAGGCAAAGGGAGAGACTATCATTGCCACCAGGGATCAAGTCATTCCCGTTTCTACCCCCTAAACCCTAAACCCCCAAACCCCAAACCCCAAACCCCTAACATTTAAAACCCTTAAACCCTAAACCCTAAAACCTCAAAAGCCTAAACCCCAAAATCGAAACCCGAAACCCCTAAACCCTAAATAAAGTCATATAATAAGAAGAAAAATTATTTTTTTTTTTAGAGTTATAATCATATTTAAAAAAAATACTTATTATTTTGTTATAAGTTTTTGCACAAACCCATATAATAATACAAGAAACACTTGGAAAAAATTCAAAAAAAAAATTGAGTAACCATAATGGGGTTTATTAAAAGATTACTTATTATTTTGAAATGATTTTTAAGACAAGGGTCATACAACAATACAGGAAAACAAAACTCCAAACACACGCATGATTGCCTCCTCAAAGGTCTTTCCAAAACTGAAATAGTGTGCATTTAATGCAATCTGATGGCTCTTTCATGCAAATGGAATGAAATTTGAGTTCAAATCTTGATTACTAATCATTGGAATGCATGCAAAGGAAATGTTTTTTTTGCAAATGATAGGGTTTATGTTTTTATCTATTGGACAAAAGTGCAAGACATTAAAGATTTTAAGCTATAAATACCCAAGCGACTGACGAGAATGAAGTCAAAACTCTTATTCAGGTTGATGTGAATATTCTCAAAGTCATTCTCGAATAAAAAATAGCTCTCATTGCATACATTATTTGTTAAGTGTAAAACCTAAAGAGATTGTGCCTTATTTATTTAATCATTTCCAATCTCTGTATTTGTGAGAAGCCTTTTATTATTGAGTGCTTTATTATAAGCTTCTCCAAATGTTTCAAACCTAGCTTCTTGTGAGCTATTTTTGGTTTGTGTTTGAGCCCTAAAAAAATACTTGTAAAAGTTTTAGCTGATCCTAGTAAAAGATGTGTAAAGAGGTTATAGCTTAGCTTTATAAAAAGCTATATAGTAAACTAGTTAAAAAATCATTGATGAGTAGACAAGGTAGTTGACATAGTAGTCGAGTCGAACTATTATAAATACTATATTTTGCATTCTTTAAATTCTTATATTTTTAGCAAATATACGTTTTAATTTTAGGTAAGTTTAATTCACCCTTTCATAATCTAACAATTTCTTTCAAGTGGTATTATACCAGGTCTCAATCTATAGGTTTAACAAGACGTGAGCAAAGATCCAAACGGCACAAGAAGCAAGCAGAAGTTTCCAAAAATACCAGTCGTGCAACAAGCCTCCATTTTTTTACAGCAATGATTATGCTTATTGGAAGAACATGATGAAATCCGTCATCATGTCTATGGACATTGAGGTATGAAGAATTATAGTGATCGATTTCAACATGCCCCAATATCTCATGAACAATGAACCCCTCATAAAACCTCAAATTGAATAACGCTCTTCCCTTAAAGTCTCATAAGCACAAGAGACAAAACGATATCTCTTTGAGTGATTTTCTTGAAGACCTAATATGCAAACAAGACTTTAAAATGCTGACAAAAGAAGGGTCCCCATGAGAAAATAATAACAAGTCATCTATAAACATGAGTATCATCATACGCATTTGGTCACATCTCCTACGAATTTGAAAATCAATAGCCTGAGTGTAGTGATGCACAATACGTTACAAGACTTGTATGAGCAAGAAAAATAAGTAGATCTCTAGCAAAGAAATCATGCAACTTCCCATTAATCTTAACAAAACATTAGAATACATTCCTTAATCCAATACTGTAACTGAGGAGGGAAATTTATCAAATGATTACTTATTATTTTGATAAAGTATATGACATATAGAGGATTTACAATGGGTTTTTCATAAACTACATGTTATTTGGATTTAAATTTTTTTACAAAATCACAATAATACAAAAATAGTAGAAAATTAGGAAGAAAAAATCAAAGCTTTTTTTGAAGAGTCATAATAGAGTATTTTAAAACACTACTTATTTATTATTTTAATATGATTTTTTGTACAAAGTTATATAATAATACAAGTAGCACTAGGAAAAAATCTTTTAGGAGTGATAATTGGGTTTTTAAACAAGTGCTTGTTATTTTGAAATGATTTTTTGAACAAAGCCATATAGTAATACAAAAAAACATTAAGAAAAATCTAAAACTATTGGTGGATTTATAACGATTTATTTAAAAAATAAAAACTTATTTTTTATATGATTTTTTGATAAAACCATATAATAATACAAGGACTAGAAAAAAAATTAAAATTTTTTGAGGAGTGGTAATATATATATATATATATTTCAAAAATTACTTATTATTTTAGTATGATCTTTTAAGCAAAGCCATATAATAACTAGAAATATAAGAAAAAATCCAAAATGTTTGAAAATTTTGTATGACTAGAAAAAAGTTTGAAAATTTTTTGATAATCATGAATTTTATTTTTAATATTATTATTTTATGTAATTTCTTGCACAAAGCCATTTAATAATGCATGAAACACCAGAAAAAATTCAAAATGTTTTTAAGGAGTAAGAATTGGTTTTTTAAAAAATTACTTGTTACTTTGATATGATTTTTTTGCACAATATCTATATAATAAGGGAGAAGGGTTTTTAAAAATGTCTAGATACATTTTGTATGGATGGCTGAGATGAGTTTTAAAGGTAGATCATGGCCGAGATAAATTTGATTTCCCTCCCATGTCCCCCCACTTTGCTATTTGCAGCCACCACTTTTGCTTTTCAATTAAAATAAAGGAAGAGAGAGAGCTTGGCCGAGAGAATGGGAGATGGAGGCCGGCTGATCGTGCGAGGCCGGTGGCGGTCGTCCCAATGGCTGAAGGCGACGGAGAGAGTAGCAATGGTGGCCGTTTGTGACTGTAACGGAGGCGAGAGGCAACTACATCAGCGACCATTTTTGCAGCGATGTTGGGCGAAGAAGGAGGTTGCGGTGGTGGCCCTAGAAGTATGATGGCCAGCCGTAGCCAGAGCCACCACCACCGCTACAGCCAACCACCGCCATTGCCACCGCTATAGTCAGGTATTCTCCCCACCCTTCTTCCCCCTCTGCACAAACACCCAACCGAAACGAACTATATTGAAGCAAGAGAGTTTGATTTGATCATATCTCTGTGTGTTGTGTGTGGATAAAAAATGTGAGAAATGTGATTATTTCTTGGATTGGGAATAATTATCTCAAAAGACCTTAAAAGTGCCTTGGTATATGATTGGGTATGTGAAGCAATGACTACAACCGTTAGGGGGCAGGGGAGACGTAGCTTGGCAGCTAACCCGATGCATTGAATTAGTTTACATGGAGATCAATTCTTTTGTTCCGTGAAGAGGCATGGTCCCGCCTCCGGGTGTTATTGTCCAAAGTTCCATCTGCAATCGCATGATGTCCCCTTGTTGTAAAACCCGAAGATTTCTCAAACTGCTGCTGGTACATTGTCCTTTAAAAGGGACCTTCAATTGTTTTTTAACATCATTTTGTGATACGTTCACTAGAAATTAGTGTCTATTATTTTCATACTGTCTAGAACTTGTTGCCCCATTCCTTCATCTCAATTGCATTTGAGAATTAGTTCTAAATACTCTTGCTAGCATTGTGTTTTGTAATGAACAATAGTTTCTTAGATAAGGGAAAAAAATCCAACAAACAGCACGTAATATCAATTAGGTCCTTAATGAAAGCAATTTTTGGAGTTCGCCTTTAGGAAATCATCAGCTTCGTCTAATCTACAAACGTTGTAGATCACAATATATGTCAACACTATAGTACAATCCATCCTGAATGTTCCAAGGCTTACCATTAAGCATTGGTTTTTTATTTTTTATTTTATACATAAGAAATACATAAAATGTGAACGAAACCTTCCAGGTGTGAATTTGAGTTGTTTTAGGAATCCGCCAAAATAATATCTATTGATTTGTATTGCAGCTATGCAGCAACCTGGAGTGACAAATACAAGGACAAAGATGAAAGGAGATTCAGGTCGACGACAAGTCAACTTCCATCAAGCAAAGATTATTTAGCCGACTTCTTCGTGTGACAACCTCCGACTAGTTTGGAGAAGAACCAAGCTTTCTGGGTGGCTTTAACGGTATGGCTGGGTTTGGTGAGAGCTACACTCTTTCTTCAAAGATGAAGCATATGGGTTTGGTGGGAGTCGCACTCTGTTAGCTTGCTCCTTAATTGAAAGGTGTAGTTATTCTTCAACCCAGGTTCTCATGTATTATAAATGTCATTTTATGCTCGTGTTCCTATGAAATATATTGCATTAGAAATGAAAGAAATTATGTGATTATTTCTTGAAAATGCTGTTGTTTTTTTATGTTTATGAAATCTATACACCATAAATAAAATTGCTAAAGCAAGTACACCTAGACCACCCGCCTCTTTAGGACCACAATCAGGATCCCATTTCACTGAACACTTCTCCTCCTCTAAACCTAACCAAGCTAAGTGTACTTGCTTTAGCCAACCTTTACTTACGTAATAATAAGCAAAAGTGCCACACGCAATTTGTGAAAAAAATGAATGTTTTGAGAGTGATTTGGGGCTAGAAATAATATGACACTTCCTATAAGATATGAGGGAAATTATAAGATATGAGGGAAATTATAACTGGTTATAGCATAGGCTCCCTGAATTAAGACATCAAAGGTAAAGGAGGTTTCTCATTAATGGTCAATCGATAATCCTACAACCAAAGTTATTGCCAAAGACTAAGTCATTATTGTGATTTTTTTTTTCCAAAGATTGATTGTGGGCATGAAACCCTTTAGATATGAGAAATATTAATTTGCCATCCTAAGAAACAAATCAGCATGTTCAAAAAACAAGTTGTCACAAATGATATGATTGGATATCTGTATATTCACCAAAACAAATTAGAAATGAACGATAATATCGAAAAAAAAAAATAAGAAGAGTCAAAAGTAAGATTGCTCCAAGGAGGTGTTTTATGTTTTACGGGCCGAAAACCTTCAACCTTTAGGCGATGGGAGAAAAAAGGTTTTCCCAGCCATGGTAATACCATCACTTCAAGAGCTGTATTACAATATCATTTGTCTCACCTACTACCTCAAGAGATCTCCTGAGGTCTATTTAGTATATGTTAAAGACTGTTTTGTTAGTTTAAAATTATTTTAGCCTCAGTCTGGAGAGGAAATCAATGAGATTCTAAATTAAATTTAAATCAATGACATGACTAAATTTAATTATTTTTTGTAAATGCTAGATTGTTGTACATTTTCCCAGTTGAAAAATACATATTTGGATTGATACAATGACATTCAAAGCTGTGATGGAGAGAGAGAGAGAGAGAGAGAGAGTATTTACAATGACGTGTAGATAAATGATCCATTTTGATAAATTAGATTAAAGAATGACCTATTTTGCAAATGTACTATATATAATTATGTTTTGTGGCCATTTTTTAATCTTATTTATGTTTAGGCACAACTATGAGTTTATTTTGTAATGGTAAATAGTTCAAAATAGGCAAAACAATGGTTATTATTGTTTTGATGCCTAAAGCAATTGGTAAATAGTCATGTTTAGGCATGACGATGGTTAATATTATGATGTTTTGTGGTAATCAACATGCATATGACATGGTTTGGTTATGATTATAAAATATATAAGTTTTGTAGACAGGTATAATATATTTGTGGTATCATATTTTCAAAGGATATTCTATCGAAAAATTGAAAATTTCTTATATTGATTTCAATTTACATTTTCAAAGGATATTCTCTCATTACATGGTTTTTGAATTAAGCAAATTTTTTAGTGACCAAAATTTAATTCAATACCTCTTGCTTAATTTTTGTTCATTCATTGAAATAGAGATTGATTTATAAGTAATTTATATCATTTTGTTTTGTAATTAAAGTAGTCTATGATTGAAAAATTTTATGGATTTATTTTATCTGTCACTTTTACAAGTATTTATATAGTTGTTTGTGTAGGAAGAATGGTATTGTGGTAATTAGTACATAGTTGGATTTCAGTGTGCATATGACATGATTTGATTATGATTATGAAATATATAAGTTTTGTAGACAAAATGATATATCTATTGCATCATATTTTCAGAGGATACCCTATCAAATTTTTGACAGAACATCCACATTTTGACCCTTTTTATTTCACTAAAATCATGACATTAAAAATGATCAAATGATTTTCAAGTTAATACCTGTTTATATTCATTGTTTGATTATTTTGTGTTTAAAAATTATATACATTGTCTTCACACACATGATATAGGGCGAGTTTAAACTTTCAGTTTAATACGTGTCCGAATTTAGTGCTTAATTATTTTGCATTCAAATTCAATGTTCAATTTTTTTTAGTTGCATCGTGCCTTCAAGCACGTGTTATCCCTAGTCATGTAATAATATAAGAAGCACTTGAGAAAAAAATCTAAGAAATTTTTAAGGAGTCTAAAATTTTTTCTAAAAGTTATTATTATTTTGATATGATTTTTTTCCCCAAACCATATAATAATAGAAGAAACATTAGGAATAAATGGCCAAAAAAAATTATGAGTTCAAAATGGAAGATTTTAAAAAATGTACCTTGTAATTTTGATATAATTTATTAGATAAAGCCATAAAATAATACAAAGCATTAGGAAGAAGATTCAAAAAATTCTTGACAAGTCACAATGGGGTTTATTAAAAAATTACAGTTTATTTTGATATAATTTTTTAAATAAAGTCATATAATAAGAAGAAAAATTAATAGTTTTTAGAGTTATAATCATATTTAAAAAAAAAACATTATTTTGTTATAAGTTTTTGCACAAACCCATATAATAATACAAGAAACACTAGGAAAAATTTCAAAAAAAATTTGAGTAATCACAATGGGGTTTATTAAAAGATTATTTATTATTTTGGTATAATTTTTAAGACAAGGGTCAGACAACAATACAACAAAAAAATCTCCAAACACACGCACGATTGTCTCCTCAAAGGTCTCTCCAAAACTGAAATAGGTTCAACACAAAGGGTAGGGGCGCCTTAGGCAAAATGTTCAATTACACCAAACTTCAATAAGAACCTCTTCTGATTGCAGTCTAGCATTTCACTAAGGCTACAACGTACATTCTTCTGTTTCAAAAGTTTTTGCCTCCACTCCAACCTCTTCTTGAAACCATGCTTGAAAAAGTAAGGGTAATCAGCTACTTCTTCTATTCGTCTTTCCATCACCTCTACCAAAAACTTGATCCGTGGTTCTAAAGAGTTATTGATGCTTTTGATCAAAATAGGTGGGTAACCAGTCACCAGAGCTGCTATTTGTCCACCTCCAAATCCGCATTTCTTTAAGTAATCAACATTAGGTCTTAGAACCTTGTTAACATCCCTACACAAAATCTCGGAATAGTTTATTGCAACTGTTTGAAGATTTTCTTTTGTCAGGCCTATAGATTTTAGAAATTCCAAAGTCGGTTGTAGCCTTTTATCTACACTATAACCCATAATGAATGGATTTTTCACCAAAACTTTACCAATCATCCCTTCTTCGTGCAAGCCAAGCCTAGCAAGAAAGTTCACAATTTGTGAAATCTTTGATTCAATGCTGTAGCTAATGATTCTCGGATTGATCAAAAGCATCTTACCAAGTTGCTTTTCAGGCACCCCAAGAGCTTGAAAAAAGGCTAGGAGAGGACAAAGCTTCTCTTCCACACTGTGCGACAAGATGTGAGGAAATTTGGTAATAGCAGAAACAACCTGGCTGGGTCTTGTTCCCAATGTTGTAAGGCACTGGTAAGTCGGGATAAGCTTTTCTTCCAAATTGATGGTAAGTATTTTGGGGCACTTTACTACAACAGAAGGAAGCTTTCGCTCTTGGATGCCAATGCGTCTCAAGTAGTCCCAGTTTTCACAGGCTCTTTCCTTTCGCACACCCTCGAGATGCTTGCACTTTTTGAACATTTCATTAATACTTTTATCGTCAAAACCTCTATTCTTGAAGAACCACGTAATGCCATTGCTGTAGCTATTGGCAATTTCCAATTTTCCTGACAAGATATTAACTAAATTCAACCAATGTAATAAATTCAATTTTCAAAATTTTAAATGGTAGAATCGAACATGAAAATGTTATGCAACTGACAAGACAAAGACGAGGAATATAGCATCTAAAAGCATATGATATTATATCCAGAAACAAAACCAGCCTATCCATGGTGTAGAACCAGTATGGAGGTAGAAGTAGAGAAATTGTACTAAAAGAAGAGAATAGAGATTCGGATAGAAGAATGGAGAAGTTTAAGGAGAAGAGGAACAGAAATGAGAGAGGTAGGGCATGGAGAGGAGAGAAACACCTAATATCCAATATTTGACTTCAAAATCTAACTCTATCACCATCCAAATGTAGTAGGGTATTTACATATAAACTTGTATAACAAAACGAGGAAATCATCACAAGAAGCAAAGGACATACTTATGCAAGGAAGAAACAAGGGGAAAAAAAATCAAAATCTTATACACAATGGATATGCTGGAAGTATTGAGATGCCGAACAACGCAAAGTTGCCAGGCAAGTTGGCCGACATAAATTTAATGTCTCAAAATTAGTGCATCACTCCAAATCCTGACCTATGTAGGATAAAATTGTGAATGTTCTCTTCATAATTGAAACTTTATCATCGTGTGGACAAGAATTCACTCTTGCAAAGGGGCTTGTGCACTTAGGAAACTCTTTTACTAGATATCCCCAGAAGTCAACTAACAAATCCTCCGGAATTGGAAGACTCTCAAATCTTAATCTAATACTCATGCCATGGTAAAAATGGTGGGAAGTGAGACATGCTTTTTAATCTGGATACCAAGAAGGCAGCAAAACTAATACATACAAAAAGCACCGAAAAACAAGATCTTCCCTTTTTTTCTTTTTTTTTTTTTTGCTAACAAGGTCTTCCTTTTATGACTTGTATAGTCACAAAGCCTTACCTTAAATAAAGAAATAAAAGAAAATAATAAGATTTAAAAGTATGTATGTATGAGGTATCCTTCTGTCAAGGAGTGAATCGATCTCTTACTCGGACTATAGGAGGTAGGTGCATGTTCTTTGCACGAATTCAAAGCCATGAGCAGCTGTCACATGTGCGAGTTTTGGATTATTCACGGTTTTGTAGGGTGTATCCTTATCCCCCCATTTGTTCAGTGTTTAGTTTGACATATGGTTTTTTACAAGCAACCATATATGCATCCCGTTACAAACGATTGTCTTATATATACTGTTAGCCATGATTTCTTCCCTATTTCATGGTGTATCTTCATTAGGGAATGGAGAGGTCCCCATTGATATCTCACATCTTTCATTTTCACTTTTTAGTCATTGGCAAATATGCATTTAACCCAATAAAAGAACACTCAACTCTAAACAAACTGCTGATTTGTTATTCATGCAGTCCTTCATGAAAGCAAGAAAAGGAAGGGATAAAAAAAAGAGGCACAAAAAACCCGTCACGATAAAAGTAAAACATAAGGAAAATATTTCATATGAACTATTTCAATAAAATTCGGAACAGAGGTAAAGAAACAACAGGACAATATGGAAGTCAAACAAACGCTAACAGTTGTGCTTCCTTTGATAGGGAACCGTGCTTACCCAGACTGGAAGAGGTAGGAACATCTTTTTGTCAATTTGAGGCCATGAGTAGCTGTTAATCATAAAGAGGCAAAAACGAAATTGAATGTTAAATCCTCAAGATGTCCACCAAAAAAAACCCTTTAAAACAGGGGTTTTAATGAAACGATCTAAGCACAAGCAGAATGATGCCAAAAGCCAGATCGGGACCTAAAGGGATCCCAGATTATGCCACGACTAAAAGAATTGATTGAGAATTTTATCTAGCAAAAGAGAAGGAACAGATTTGGAGTTATAGAATCGACAGCTTGGGTAAGCTCTAGACGCACTTAACTGACAGTACAGAAGTTTTCCAATCCAGAGCAGAGCGAAAGCTTTCATATTCGAGAATTTGAACCGATCTAAAACCCTATCCCCCACTAAGCAGTGAGAATCGGTACAAAAAAACATAGACTTTAGTGGGGATATGCTGATTGTTTCGACGGGCCATCATAGTTTAGAAGAAGAAACGAGTACACTGGTCTTCTTCCGCAAACCATCTGACCCGCACTTAGAGGCGAAAAAAGTTAAGATTCTTGCGCCAAAGTAGCCATATAATCTTAGCTCAATTCCAAGTCTTGAAAGTTAACCAAGATATCCTATTGCACCGCGACCAATTTGCTCCAGAGATCCATGACTCTATCTGAAACATGGCCTCAAGAGTTATTGAGAAGCTTTATAATGCTATTAACTGCCTTGAGCTTTCGCACAAAGCCTAAACATGGGAACTCCGCTAACTCTCATAGCCTACCTAGCAGCTACTTTGTTAAGAAACAAAGGATGGTCTGTTAGGTGGTTAAGGAAGTGGAAAATGGACCTCAATAGACCAGCGATTATCAGATAAACTCACTACAATAGGACTCTGGTTGGAGATTCCCAGTTGTAGGAAAAAAGCCTTGCTTCCCATCACAGGTACAAAACCAATCCCCACTGATCCTCTTCCCTCCTTCCTTCCCATTGATCCTATCCTACCAATGTGTCTTCAAGGGGGAGCATCCTCAGCACCTTGTAATAACACACTAGCAGAACTAGTTGCTTCCCCTCTTGAGCCTACACATTCTGTTCTCCCCTCTGTTCCTCATACCTCTAAATCTCCTCATCATTCTGGGCATGAGAAAACAGGTTTTGGCCCTAAATTTGGTCCTCATCAGTCTTCCCCACATACAGCAGCTGATAACCCTCTATTTACTTACTCTAGTAGACCTAAAGGCCGACCAGAACCAAAGCAAGACCAGCTATTACTCTCAGATGCTGGTCCATCAGAAGAAAATATGGTTAATGATAAGGGGACTGCTACACTCAGAAACAACACTGACAGCAATGCTAGAGAGGAAGATGGTTTGGATTGGGCTGTTCCTATAGTTCTGAGAAAAGGGGTAAGATCTTGTGTCAAATATCCTATATCTAACCATTTAACATGTGCCAAAGTCTCCACAGTTTAGGGGATTTGTGGCCAAGATTGACAACACTGAAGTTCCTAAAAATATTCAGAATGTTATGAGTGATCCTAAGTGGAGAGTGGCTATGATGGAAGAAATGGCTGCCTTAGTGGGAAACAAGACTTGGGAGATTGTTCTATTGCCTCCAAATAAGAAACCAGTTGGATGCAGATGGGCATTTACAATAAAACATAATGCAGATGGAAGTATTGAGAGATACAAGGCTAGATTAGTTGCCCAAGGCTTCACTCAAACCTATATGGTTGATTATGAGGAGACATTTGCACCGGTTGCTAAGCTAAATTCTATCCAAGTGTTATTATCTATTGCTGTGAATTTAGATTTACCCCTCTTCCAATTCGACATTAAGAATGCTTTCCTTAATGGCGATTTGGATAAGGAAATCTATATGAAGGTTCCCCCCAATTTTGAGCATTCGGTTGATAATGGAAGTGTGTGCAAGCTAAAGAAGTCCCAACAGTCACTCAGGGCCTGGTTCCATAAATTTAGCATGACTCTCAACCGATTAGGGTATAAACAAAGACAATCTAATCACACCTTGTTTATTAAACCCACTGAAAATAAAAAATAAAAAAATGGCTATATTGATTGTTTATGTTGATATTATTGTGACAAGGGATGATTTGTGGGAAATTGATAACCTAAAGAAGCAATTGAAGACTGAGTCTGAAGTAAAAGACCTAGGAACCATGAGATATTTCCTAGGCATGAAGGTGGCCCGAAGCAAAGAAGGCATATTCATCTTACAACGAAAATATACACTGGATTTGTTAAAGAATAATGATGGCCTGCAAACCAGCTAGACCTCCTTTGGAAAAGGGCAGGAAAGTTGAAGACAATTGTGATGATGCTCCGGTGGAAAAAGAGAGATATCAAATGTTAATAGGAAGATTGATCTATTTGTCACTAAGAAGGCCAAATATAGCCTATTCAGTTAGCGTAATCAATCAATACATGCATTCTTCTACTCAAAGACACATAAGGGATGTTCATCATGTTCTAAGATACCTACAGGGGACACCAGGGAAGGGATTGATGTTTAAGAAAACTGAAAATAGAGGAACCGAGGGCTATGTGGAGAAGCAAGAAGCAATTGGTTGTGGCTCGCAATAGTGTTGAAGTCGAGTTTCGTGCAATTACTCATGGGATATGTGAGGTGATTTGGTTGGAAAAGCTAATGGAAGACATGGGGATGCCTTTATCTCAACAAACAAATGTATTTAATGATAGCAAATCATCTATTAGTATTGTTAAAAATCCAATGCATCATGACCGAATGAAGCATGTGAGAATAGACCGAAGTTTTATAAAGAGAGAAATAAAAGGAGGGATAAGTCTGTCATATATACCTTCCACTAATCAAGTAGTTGATGTTTTAACAACGGCAGTTGCAAAACCATGTTTTGAGTCCCTAATTAGCAAGCTGGGAATGACTTCCATCTATTCACCAACTTGAGGGAGAGTGTTAGACAAGAATGAGGTTTTAAGTGGAAGGAGAAGTCTAAGTTAAAGAAGAGTGTGGAAGCTTTGCAACACTTGGTGAAGAGATTAAATTAGATTATATTAAGTTGTTTAAATTATGTCTTTAGTTGTAGATAATTGTTGTAAATTTGTATTTTATATCTGTTCTATCTCTTAATCTTTAGGAGATGGTTGTTACTAGATTTTAAGAGTAAATTACTCAAAATCTTTTCCTACTTTATAGGAAAGAGATTGAGCTGTAAACCTGTATATATTTTCAAAGTCCTCTCAATATCAATCTAAGCAAGCATTCTTAATTTCCCAAGGCTTGTTTCAGTATATATATGTGTGTGTGTATGGATATATATGTATCTATGTTTATGCATATGCATATATTATATTATATATTTCATGTGAATATTCACTAATTTTTCATTTAAGTGATATGAAATTTCTGTTTGGATTTTATATATTTATTGATTTCAAAAATGAATACTGAATCTTACAATTCTATTTGATTCCCAATTCTCAATTAGAAAAATGAATGCATCAATTCATGGTTTGAGTCTCAATGTGACAACAAATACAAATATGATGGGTATAGATTCTCAAAGAAAAGATGAGAAAAGAATTTTTTCCCCCTAAATTAATAATATTAAAGACTTTTTTTTCCCTAAATTAATAATATCTATATTTATGATAAGAATATTCATAACTAACCAAATTTATTAAAAAATAATATCCTAACTCCATTAACAAATTAAGACATTGTTTAATATAAAAAGTAATATTACCTCATTAGTCATGAACAGCTATAATATAGGAGTTCAAAATTTTAAGTTGGAAAGTCCATGTCTTATTCATCAAAAATAGTTAGTGAAAAAAAAAAAAAAAGCATATATCTTTGTCAACATTATTAATATGGAAAACAACACAAGAAAAGAAGCAAGCATTCCAACACCCAACTTTTTAAGTAGACTCAACTTGGATCATGTTATTGTTGTCAAACAACTAGGGTGCTAACAACTTACATTAATGCGCCCAATGACTTATAAGTTATATAACCATTGGATATGTGACATGATATGTCTCATAAAATTTTTTCCATCTATGCTAAACATGTGTGTCCAATATATAGCAAATAGGGGTAAGACATCTAAATCAGGGTATTCGCACTTCATAGATGAAGTAACTGTAAGTCAGTTAACTGAAAGATATTGTGATAATGGTTAGGAATACAATTCTAATTACCTTGAGTATTTTAGAAATAAACAACGAGTTATTTGTATTGCTTAGTTCATTTTTATCTCCTAATATCATGGGATGATATTTTAAAAGTTAAGATGACATTAATCTATTTATTCATTTTTTAACTTTTTCCTTCTACAATGTAATTGCAAAGATCAAGCAACCTCAACAGAGAATGCCAACAGAAATTACTTTGCATGGCTTCAGCTACATTAAATATCCAACCTAGCTACTAATAATCCAATAAACATGTGAAAAGAAAAGGTATGAAATCTAAACAGACACATGTAAATTCATTCCTCATAAAAACAATATCATATCAAGCCTTAAAACTCACTTTTTCCTTCCTCATAACAGCTGCTGTTAAATCCCATTCGTTAAGTGTTAGTAATAAAAAGAGAAAAATAAAAAATGCAGTGTAACATAAAGATGATTATTAACTTAACACTATAAAGCTAAACTATACGAATTCCAAAACAACATAAAAGGTAAAGGAATCAGTTCAATATTCTATATTCAACTTATTCTTGTAGAAAACAAATAGATTATGCTTCTCAATTTTTATCACTCATTGCATATTTTATTTTCTATTCCCTTATTTATCTCGCTTTGGTTACTTACTGAAATAAGATGGTTGAATAACATAGAAAGTAGAGGACTCAGTTTCATAGTCTATGCTGGTTTCATTCATTTAGAAAACAAATGAATTATGTTTCTAAACTTTTATGACTCCATTCTATTATTTATTTCAATTTGAGCATTTATAGAAATAATACAGCTGCCATGTCCTAAAACACCCAGGTATGTGTACATTTGTCCAGTTCGCAAATTAGAAAATGGCAAATATAAGGGTTTCATGAGTTTTATTCCTCTAAGGTTATTGCACCACTCTGAAACAAGCAAGTATGCAACTCTGCAATAATTAGCACGTAAGCCACTAATTTACCAGAATTTCACACAAAGAACACATTGCCCTATGCCTTAACCTAGCACCCAAGACACAGTCAACCATTGAAATTGGGGCTTTTGTTATTCTTAATATGTCTGCATTGCCTGTTTACCTGTTATCTAGGTCATCAATTACAAAGGTTTCACAGAGTGCAAGATATGGTTCCTTTCACTAAATGATGTCCCCAATTAAACACCACTTTCAAAGCTCATTCACTGCAGAACCATAGCAACAGTAAACAATTGTTCATCACTATCTCCAGAGAGAAACTTGATCATTTTAAATATAGTCGAATATACTTACAAATACACTTGTGCTTATCACTTCTTCCGTTGTACTTATCATGTAATCATTCAGAGAAAGAATCCTTTCTAGAAATAACAAACCAGGAATGGTGTTACAGTGGGCCATATGAAATCTCACGAAACAGACCTTCAAAAACCTTATTTTCAAGGTCTCCTTCATAGTATCAATTTACCACTTAAGGAATATCTTCACAATCACTATAGTCAAAGGTGAGCACCTCGCTTGCGGCTCACCTAGGCACCTTAAGGCTCTGTGGTGTCATAGGCTGAGGGTATAGGAGTCTTTACATAACTACATAGCTGGGTAATATTGTAAATGTGGTGTGGTATAACTCATTTTCGGTTCACTGTTGGCGCGCCTGGCAGTTAGCTTTTGCCGCGCCTTACAATTCCATTTAAATAAGAAGCTGGTTGAGGATGGGGAATTATGTGAGGATTATTCCACAAATTCCTTTCCCTCCCTTTCTCTCATTGCTCACATTTACTTCTCTCTTCTTAACTCTCTCTCTCTCTCTCTCGATCTGCAATACGATCACCGCCTCTTACTTCTCCCCCTAAACCGTCCCAAACTACTCCCAAGTTCGAGAGACGCTCTCAGTCAGATCCGAGTCTGACATTTGGTATCAGAGCCAAGACCTGGAAGAGGTAATGGCTGACGGAACGCGCGCTAAGCAATTTGAGAGCCGGTTGGATGCAATCGAGATTGGATTGCGCCACCACCAGGAACAGATGGACGAGAGATTGGAGACCATGGAACTCGGAATAAGGCACGCACAGGAGGAGATCCACAGGAGCAGGTCGGAGTATACGGAATCGCTGGACCGAGCGGTGACTGGCATCCGAGAAGAATTCGCAGGGCTCAGCCAGCAACTCACGGCAGCCTTAAACATGTTTGCGAGGCAACCGAATGTTAGTTTGTCAACGGATTTTCCTCCCAGACCGCCTTCCGCGCCAATCCTGACTTCTCCAACGTTCCGTCCAAGACAACCGGATCCAAGAGGTGGTGGAGATCCAGTCGAATTAGGCGAAGGTATGAATTACCGAGGCCAGGGTGGGAACAATTCATCTCATCTTGGTCCACGGATGGAGATTCCTGTTTTTGCTCGTGATAGGCCGAGATGGTGGATACGCAGGTGTGAACGAGTCTTTTACCAGTATCGCGTACCTGAAGGGGATAAGGTATGGATGGCTGCCTCCTTCTTAGATGATGTGGCCGATGCGTGGTTCCAAACATGGAGCCATGGGAGGGGAGATTTGAGTTGGCCAGATTTTGTTAGTCAGTTGTGCCGGAGGTTCGGGGAAAAAACCAGATCGGATGTCATTGAGGAGTTCAACAAATTAAAACAGATCGGCACGGTGGAAGATTATCAAATCAGATTCGAGGAATTGAGAGCCTTACTGTCATTGTCGCATCCATATTTAGAGGAGGAATATTTCGTTTCCAGCTTTATTAGTGGCTTGGAGGAACTAATTAGGCCTACGGTTAAGATGTTGTATCCCACCACAGTGGCCCAAGCAGCTGAGCAAGCTCGTTTGCATGAGTTGTCCATGGAAACCTTTGCCAGAAGGCATAGGCTATCATCAAAAACTCAACGAGAGGATTCAAACACAGGAACGTATGCCAAGGGTAATTCATTCTATGGACAGAGAGGAGGATCCATGGGGAGGCCTAGTCAGACTCCTGTAGTGCCTAAATCTCTATCGGTAGATCAGAAGAGACAATTGGGATTATGCTTCCGTTGCGGAGATAAATATGGGCCAGGCCACCAATGCAAGAAACTCCTTCTTACTATGGAAGGGCTGGTAGAATGAGGGAATGAGGAAGAAGGACCAGAGGAAGAGGTGGATCAGTTGGAGGAAAATGAAGGAGGTGAGATCTCTATGCATGCTCTACAAGGTCAGGCAGCGGGTAGAGTTATCAAGGTGAAGGGAACGGTCCGCAAACGTAACTTGGTAGTGCTGATCGACAGCGGCAGCACTCATAGTTTCCTAGATGAAACCACTGTCCATAGTTTGCAGTGTAATCTTCAGGAAACTCCCCCTCTCTCAGTCCTCATAGCCAATGGAACCAAGATGGTTAGTCAACTAAGATGCAGGGACTTCAAATGGATAATGAGTGGGCAAGAATTTTCAGCTGACCTACGAATACTCAAATTGGGAGGGTGTCATGTGGTATTGGGGGTAGATTGGATGAAAACTGTGAGCCCGTTGGTATTTGATTTCAACACCTTGATGGTCACTTTCAACTGGGAGGGACATCAGGTAACCCTCCACGGCAGCCAAGAAATGGGAGAATGCAGGGAGGTGTCTGGGAAGAGGATCCAAAAACTGTTGAATCAAGGGAGTACTCTCGTGGGGCAACTACATTCCATTTATGCCATGGAGGTTGGAAACAAGCTGACTGGAGGTTTCCCACACGATCCTCACAGTGACATGTTGCGGCTATCTCCTAATGACCAGGTGCATTTCCTTAGTCCCATTCACAATTTATTAATGGAATTCGAGGATCTGTTTGCCACACCCCATACCCTACCACCCCACCGAACTATTGAACATTCCATTCACCTAAGGCCCAACAGCGAACCAGTAAATTTGAAAGCCTATCGTTACTCCCCCATACAGAAAGCAGAAATAGAGAAATTGATCTGCGAGATGCTAGCCAAAAACCTTGTTCAACCTAGCCAAAGCCCCTATGCCTCACCCGTTCTCTTAGTAAAGAAAAAGGATGGATCATGGAGATTTTGTGTGGATTATAGACAACTTAACTCCCTAACTATCAAGAACCAATTCCCTATCCCCATCATCGAAGACCTGCTGGATGAATTAACCGGAGCATCCATTTTTTCTAAACTAGATTTAACTTCCGGGTATCACCAAATCCGCATGAACCCTCTTGACTGTCCTAAGACAGCTTTTAGAACCCACCAAGGGCATTACGAATTCTTGGTAATGCCCTTTGGTTTAACCAATGCTCCAGCCACATTTCAAGCCTTGATGAACCACATCTTCGCCCCATATTTGCGTAAATTTGTATTGGTGTTTTTTGATGATATCCTCATATATAGCACCACCTTAGCCCAACACCTCACCCACCTAAGGCTGGCATTTCAGATCCTTAGATTCCATAAACTTTTTGTGAAGAGGACTAAATGCTCATTTGCAGAAGAAAAAGTGGAGTACCTAGGCCATATTATATCCGGACAAGGGGTAAGCACCGATCCACACAAAATAGAAGCTATGAAGAGCTGGCCAAGACCTAAGACATTGAAGGAGCTGAGGGGATTTTTAGGCCTAACCGGATATTATAGGAGATTTATAAAAGGCTATGGGATGATGAGCAAAGCACTGACTAATCTCTTGAAGAAGAACAGTTTTCATTGGGGGGAGGAAGCTGAGGAATCGTTCGAATCTCTTAAATCAGCCATGACTCAGGCTCCAACATTAGCCCTGCCGGATTTCTCCAAGGAATTCGTCCTGGAAACGGATGCTTGTGACACTGGAGTTGGGGCTGTACTCAGCCAAGAAGGACGACCGGTGGCGTACCTAAGTCAATCACTAGCACAACGCCACCTCGGTCTCAGCATTTATGATAAGGAGCTACTGGCAGTTCTCATGGCTGTGGAGAAATGGAGGTACTATTTGGAGGGCAAGAGGTTTACCATTAAAACCGATCACGAGAGCCTCAAGTTCCTAACTCACCAACGAGTGCATAACCAGTTACAACGGAAGGGAATTACAAAGCTCATGGGTTTTGACTTCGTCATCTTGTATCGCCAAGGAAAGGAGAATAGAGCAGCAGATGCTCTGTCTAGGAAGGAGAGTGCAGCCTCTTGCTGGGCCATTTCTGCCTTGGTTCCGGATTGGGTGCAGGAGATTTCCCACAGCTACGATCAAACTCCCTGGATTAAGGATCTAATCACTAAGTTGGCAGTCAATGCCACGCCTGATCCAAACTATCAGCTAAAAGGGGGACTTCTAAGGTTCCAAAACAGAGTTGTTATAGGGGATGACCCTCAATTGAAACAAAAAATTTTACAGAGCCTCCATGACTCTCCCATCGGGGGTCACTCTGGGCTCAATGTTACTTACCAACGGGTCAGACAGTTGTTCTACTGGAAGGGGCTCAAAAGAGATGTGAACCAGTTTGTGATAACATGCAGCACATGCCAGAGGTGCAAACATGAACAAATACCGTATCCTGGCCTTCTTCAACCTCTGGAGATTCCTTCACAGGCTTGGGAAATAATTTCAATGGATTTTGTGGAAGGGCTACCAAAGTCTGAGGGGGCTGACACCCTATTAGTGGTCGTCGATAAACTGACCAAATTCAGCCACTTCCTTACCTTGGCCCATCCCTTCACAGCAACCGAAGTGGCCAGGAAGTTGATGGATACAGTGTTCAAGATTCACGGTTTACCCAAGGCAGTGGTGTCTGATCGTGACAAGATCTTCACCAGCCAATTTTGGAAGACTTTAGTCCAAGGTTTGGGCATCAAACTACACCTATCCTCAGCTTACCATCCTGAAACGGATGGCCAAACAGAAAGAATTAACCAATGTTTGGAAACCTACCTCAGATGCATCTGCATATCCAAACCTCGGAGCTGGAGTCGTTGGGTATCCTTAGCTCAGTGGTGGTATAATACCAACTATCACACTGCCCACAAAAGAACACCTTTTGAAGCCTTGTTCGGCTATCTACCTCCTATTATTCCGGCCGTAATGCAGTACTCTCCCACTGAAATCGCAGCAGATCTTTATCTGAAGGAAAGGCAGGAAGCTCTCCGCACGATCAAGCATGAACTGACCCTCGCTAGCCAACGCATGAAACAACTAGCCGATAAGCACAGAACAGAGAGACACTTTGAAGAGGGTGAAGAAGTCTATCTCAAGGTCAGACGATTCCAACAGCATCTTTTTTGCAGAAGGCCAAACTCTAAACTCAATCCCAAGTTCTACGGGCCATTCAAGATTTTAGCTAAATGGGACCGGTGGCCTATCGCCTCCAGCTGCCGGATGGAGTGGGGCTACATCCTGTCTTTCACGTCTCACTCCTAAAGAAATCTGTCAAACCTACGGAAGTCACTAGCCAAACATTTCCAGCACCATTGCAGACCTTACAAGACACGGGAGAACCAGTGGCAGTGCTGGACAAACGCATCATCTACAAGGATACCGCACCAGTGACTCAAGTTCTCATCCGGTGGTCACACCTCCACCCGGACAACACGACATGGGAATACCTCCCCGACCTCCTACAGCGCTTTCCCAGAAGTTCCAGCCTTCTCTAATTTCTTGCGGACAAGAAATATCTTAAGGGGGAGGGAATTGTCATAGGCTGAGGGTATAGGAGTCTTTACATAACTACATAGCTGGGTAATATTGTAAATGTGGTGTGGTATAACTCATTTTCGGTTCACTGTTGGCGCGCCTGGCAGTTAGCTTTTGCCGCGCGCCTTACAATTCCATTTAAATAAGAAGCTGGTTGAGGATGGGGAATTATGTGAGGATTATTCCACAAATTCCTTTCCCTCCCTTTCTCTCATTGCTCACGTTTACTTCTCTCTTCTTAACTCTCTCTCTCTCTCTCTCGATCTGCAATACGATCACCGCCTCTTACTTCTCCCCCTAAACCGTCCCAAACTACTCCCAAGTTCGAGAGACGCTCTCAGTCAGATCCGAGTCTGACATGTGGAAGCTCCTCATCTACTTCTACACGAGGCGGCTTCAATCAAGCAATGCCTAGGCAAGCGCCCCAGATGAAGTGACATGCATGTCTAAGGAGCTCCCCTAGGCATAAAGAAAAGGTACAGACACAAGCGACCCTAAGAATGAAAAGAGGCGTATCAGGAGGCACTAACAAGCTGAAAACAAATAGGTAAATATAAGAAAAATGGAAAAGAAGGGAGACCAATCTCAAGTTGTTGACACTCTTCACGTGATAATCATAAGTTACCCAGTCAATTTCTTACCTCTTCTCTCTTCTTTTGTAGCTGCCTAGCTGGAAAGGTCACCATGACATAGATCACAAGAAAGCGAGTTGGAGAAGGGACACTGGAGGTCAAACCAAGGCTAACATACGCCAAGGGGTTATGACAAGTGAAGACACTCGCCGCTAAACCCATAACTTTCCAGGTTCCTGCTCTTCATCAGTGGAAAGCGACCCATTTGATGTCTCTCTAATTCTCCGTCTAGTTTGGAATTTGTGGCTTAGTGACACAGCTGACACCTGATCTCTGTGTTTGTTCTGTCTGGAATCTAGTCTGTTGCTTTCTTTGGGTTTATAATTGGGCTATTGGTGGTTGTTACATTACCCAATTATGTTAGTTTCTGTTCATTCTGTAGGGCAAATCCTTATCCCCCTATTTGTTCAGTGTTTAGTTTGACACATGACTTTTTACAAGCAACCATATATGCATCGAGGTACAAAAGATTGTCTTATATATGCTGTTAGCCCCTGATTTCTTCCCAGTTTCATAGTGTATCTTCAGTAGCGAATAGAAAGGCCGTCATTGACATCTCACATCTTTTAATTTCAGTTATTGGAAAATATACATTTAACCCAATTAAAGAACACTTGACTCCAAGCAAACCGCTGATCTGCTATTCATGCGGTCCTTAGTGAAAGGAAGACAATGAAGGGGGGATAAAGCACATGGAAACTATAGCATGGAACCCACCACGATGAAAGTAAAACATCAGAAAAATATTCCACATAAGCTATCCCAACAAAATTCAGAACAGAGGTAAAGAAACAACAGGAAAATATGTAACTCAAACAAACGCTAACAGATGTGCTCCCTTTGATAAGGAACCGAGCTTACCCGGACTGGAAGAGGTAGGAACATCTTTTTGCGAATTTGAGGCCATGAGTAGCTGTTAATCACAAAGAGGCGAAAGCAAAATTGAATGTTAAATCCTCAAGCTGTCAACCGAAAAAAGCCTTTAAAGTAGGGGTTAATGAAACGATCTGAGCACAAGCAGATTGATGCCAAAAGCCAGATTGGGGCCTGAAGGGATCCCAGATTATGCAGCAACTAAAAGAATAGACTGAGAATTTTACCTAGCGAGAAAGAAGAAAGAAGGAACAGATATAGAGATCTTTTAGCCCACGGGTTGGGAGGTAAGCTCCCGACGCACTTAACCAAGTACGGAGGGTTTCCAATCCACAGGCTCTGGCGGAAGCTTTCTTTTTTCGAGATATTGGAGCGATATAAAAACCCTATTCACCACTAAGCGGTGAGAATGGTACAAAAAACATAGACTTTAGTGGGCCACCTCAATCCTCATCTATGCAAATGAATGGCTCGTATATCTATCGTAATTGGGCTATGTACCACACGCAATGACGCGCTGCGCATGCCTGCATACTAACCGCCATTATTTTATTGGGTAAATTTTATCTATTTTTATTTATTTAAATTACATTCATTATTATTTACATATTCTTAACAAATACCACCAGTCTTTCTTAAAATTAAGTAACTAAAGTGGGTCATTTTCATGTATTTAGATGTAAATATTTTGAATTAAATAATAATAAAGATGTCCTAAAAATATTTAATTCTAAATTTAATAAAATAATATTTATAAGATATTCATGATATCAGGGCCTGCTCCCGAATTACCCGTTAGTATAGAAAATGTGTGAGAAGATCTATTCAAAATAAATACAAATACAAGACATCAATAAAAAATTTGTTAAATTTTTTTTTTTCATTTCTATATTTGCTCACTATCAAAGGAGCCATAGCACATATTACATCATTTGATTAGGACTTACTATTCATACACTTTCAAAATGAAAGACTTTGATACTACAAATACAAAAAGAAGCCCTCTAATAGAGCCTTTCAAATTACACCAATAGATCTTTGAGGTCGGGACATTTCTATACACATCTATCCAAGACTCACCCCAAATAATAGTCTTCCACTTATCTGAAATGACAAAGAAGTAAGGGTGAGTCACAAGGCTCAACAAACATATAACAAAAAGCGAAGTATCAACAGGTTTATATATAAAGGCATGAACAACTTGAAGCCAAAAAGAAAACATTACCCGATAGATAACACTGACTAGGTTCGTGCCTTCTACACTTAACCACAACCTCACAGAAATACAAATTCTTATTTTTGTTTATCAAACATATTTTTTCAATGTGAGTTATAAAACTCAGCAAGTGAATCAAAACAACAAAAACTGGATATGACCAGACTTCCCTGAACATCATTCATCTCATGCCACGTAGGACACACACCAGCCCCAAAAGCATATATGACACACATACCATGCAATTATAACTCACATTACCCAACTATAACATCAATGCATGAATGCACATATAATACACACATATGGTCCTTGGGGCTCATATAAGAAAACGCACATAATAGCGCTCAAGACCCTATATACCAACCTGTTGTAGCCAATGGCAGGCTACCAAAATAAGAACATGAGCCCGAGGCTCTCATCTCACACCCATCACCATCATCTTCATGTACCACATCACTCATAATCTCATCAAGATCACAAGCTGTTGTGAGCATCCACCCACAGTCTTACGCATCACAAGATTCAGTTGTTGTGGGCCTCCACCCACAGTCTTACACATCACAAGTACTAGCCAATTTCCACCACCACAGGCAAAGGAACCATACAATCCAACATATAAAGAATGCAATGGCTCTTATGCATACGCTCGCCTAACATACACAAGTCAGCACTCACAGGCCAATCGTGTCATGCTAATGCTCACGCTCTCATCACATACAAAGCATGACCCCCCCAATGATTGTAACCCATATTCCAACATCACAAAGTGAGGCAATATAAAAACGCAATGCCATGCAACACAACTACCAACAATGCTATGATTAATGGCATTCACACATCCTCACTTGATTTCTCATTAGAGCTCTTGGCTCTTCCACACATTCCACATTGATTAAGAAAAATTATTCATATAATGAGAGTCATGCATCAAGCATGAGTTACCATGGACATGCCAACCAAGATCACTTCTTATTAACTTCCCAAATGATTGTCATCATACTTCCTCATGCAACTTAATTATATTTTTATCTCATGAAACCCACGTATATATATAGGTGTATTCCACCACATTTTAGAAGATTAAGGGATATCAAATGAAGCATTTAAAAACACTTTACATTAGCCATCTTACTTGAGTTATATTAAGAAGAGATTTAACCCACTAAAATCATAACCAAAATATATGATATTGCATATCAAATCGAAGCCCTCAAAATCTAGTTTATGACGCTTCAAACGGATTATAAATCCGAGTTCTACATCAAAAGTTATGGCCAAAACAGCCAGACATGCGCAGAGTAGTCAAGTTGCAGCTAAGTCGACTTGATCTCTTGGACGAGTCGACTTGGCCGAGAACAACCTAAAAGGGCTAAAAACACCCAAAATGGCCACCAAACCCTCCAAAACTCCCATTCTAGCTTCCTAACCCACCAAAGTCATTCCTTGAAGGAAGAATAGGGTGATCAAACCCCAACGAAACCATTAACAAAACCCAACAAAGACTTGACACAACTCAAGATTGAAGGAAAATGAAGACAACAACTTCCATCAATACTAAAAAATCATTTTAACATCAAAGGATGTAATACCAAGATATATCTTTGACAATACAACCAAAAGAGAGAAAGAACTTGCACAATATAGGGAAAAAAAATGCAAGAGGAACTTGCCTTGGGTGATGCTTAGAAGAAGAAGCAATCCACTAGAACTTAACCCTCACCTCTTGAAGCTCCAACCAAGATGATGATGGAAGAAGAAGAAATGAAAAAAATTGAAGGAGAAGAACATTCGGGAGAGAGAGAGGGAGAAAAGAAGCAAGAAGAAGAAATGAAAAATAGAGGAGGAATGGCTTTCACGCCACCTCCAACCACTCCCCCAACCTTCTCTTCCCATTATGCCCCTTCACACAACACACACTCCACTAAATATCTCAACCCATTTTGGTCTTTTTCCATTTTCATTTCATTTTCCAATTATTTCCTTCCACTAATATAAACACATGGGCCTAAATCCATTTCATTAGCCCAACTCATAGGGCCTCAACATATCCTTAAGCCCACTTTTAGCATTTGTCATATTTTTCTTTTTCTTATCTCTTTTTCTATATTCACAAATTTTGCACACACAAAATCATGCACATATGTATGCATATATATATATAATGCCCAGGCCCACTTTACTAATGGCCCAATTCATTTTAGGCCCATGGGATTTCTCTAAACCCATCACATTCATTGACCTTAAACACTTGGCCCAAATGACAACCCAATTCATGAATTTAAATACATACATTTTGACACATAAGAATATTTTCCAACATTTAATTTAATAGGGCAAATTTTTAAAATTTCATAATTAAAATATTAATAAACTTCTAGACTCACTAACGAGTTGTTACACATGATTTAGTAAAATATATAGAGTTTTTAATAAACAAACTCAAACTATAGAAGAATCAGTGCACGTTGCCTTTAATGACTATTCACTTTCTCTACCTAGAGTGTATTTAGATGGTGATAATATTTCTCAAAATAATAATCAAATTTTACCTCAACTAAATAATTCATTAGAAACTCAAAACTCTCAAAATAATTTAAGTAATCTTACTAGAGAATGGAAATTTGTCCAAAATCATCCTAAGGATCAAATCTTAGGTAATCCAAATAAAGGAGTTAGAACAAAGTCATCGATTAGAAATATATGTGAACATTTAGCATTTGTGTCTCAATTGGAACCAAAGAAGTTTGAAGAGGCTAAAAATGATGAAAATTGGATGATGGCCATGCAAGAAGAATTAAGTCAATTTGAGAGAAATGAAGTTTGGACATTAGTTCCTATTGATACACATTTTTGTAACACCTCGCATCGAGTGATAGGAAAGTCTATGACAACTTATCCTGATGGGCCTACGTGAACTTCCCAGGGGGGTCATCCATCCTTGGATTTCCCCAAGTCAAGCACGCTCAACTTGGGAATTCCTTGCCCACATTTAGCCCAAAAGGTATCCAGCTGATCTTGTTTCATTCCTTACTTATTCTCGATATATACTACCCTCATCTGGACTCTTGGGATATTACACACATCGTGTCATCATGGGCCCACAACCACATGTTAGCTCTCAGTTATCGCCCTTCGACGACTAGAAGGCCCGTCGCACTTATGAGCCTCTCAGTCACCCGCTGGGCATTCGCCATCTGGGTGACCGCAGTGGGACGAACTCGGTGCATCCACACCATCCCCCCCCAACATGTGTGGTGGGGCTCTATCGGCCCCTCCCTTATCGAGGGTTGTAGGGACCATTATGGGGTTTCCCACGGACGGCGCCAAATGTTGACACATATTTTTGTAACACCCCGCATCGAGCGATAGGAAGGTTCGGGATAACTTACCCTGATGGGCCTACGCGAACTTCCCAAGAGAATCACCCATCCGTGGATTACCCCAGGTCAAACACGCTTAACTTGGTAGTTCTTTGCCTACATTCAGCTCAAAAGGTATCTAACTAGTGTTGTTTTCTTCCTTACTTATTCTCGATGTATACTACCATTCTCTGGGCTCTTGGGGCATTACACACATCGTGTTATCATCATAGGGCCCACAACTATGGGTCAGCTCTTAGCTATCGTCTTTCAACGACCAGAAGGCTCACCGCACTTATGAATCCCTTAGTCATCCTCTGGGCAGTCGCCCTCTGGGCAGTCGCCCTCTGGGTGACCGAGGTGGGACGAACCCGTTGCATCCATACCATCCCCCCGCAGGTGTGGCGGGGCTCTATCGGCCCCTCCCTTATCGAGGGTTGTAGGAACCATTATGGAGTTTCCCACAGACGACGCCAAATGTTGACACACATTTTTGTTGCACCCTGCATCGAGTGATAGGAAGGTCCGAGACAACTTACCCTGATGGGCCTACGAGAACTTCCTTGGGAGGTCACCCATCCTTGGATTTCCCCAGATCAAGTATACTCAACTTGGGAGTTCCTTGCCTACATTCAGCCTAAAAGGTACACAGCTAGTGTTGTTTCCTTCCTTATTTATTCTCGATATATACTACCATTTTCTAGGCTCTTGGGGTATTACAAACATCGTGTCATTATGGGCCCACAACCACGGGTTAGCTTTCAGCTATCGCCCAGTGTGGATGCATCGGGTTCGTCCCACCTTAGTCACCTAGAGGGCGACTGCCCAGAAGGTGACTGAGAGGCTCCCAAGTGCGGCAGGCCTCCTGGTCGTCGAAGGGAGATAGCTGAGAGCTAACCCGTGGTTGTGGGCCCATGATGACATAATGTATGTAATACTCCAAGAGCCCAGAGGATGGTAATATATATCGAGAATAAGTAAGGAAGAAAACAATACCAGCTGAATACCTTTTAGGCTGAATGTAAGTAAAGAACTCCCAAGTTAAGCGTGCTTGACCTGGGGTAATCCAAGGATGCGTGACCCCCGTGGGAAGTTCGCGTAAGGATAAGTTGTCTCAGACCTTCCTATCGCTCGATGTGGGGTGTTACAAAAATGTGTGTCAACATTTGGCTCCATCTGTGGGAATCCCATAATGGTCCCTACAACTCTCGATAAGGGAGGGGCCGATAGAGCCCCACTACACCTGCCGGGGGGATGGTGTGGATGCACCGGGTTCGTCCCACCACGGTCACCCAGAGGGCAACTGCCCAGAGGATGACTGAGGGGCTCATAAGTGTGGTGGGCTTCCTGGTTGTTGAAAGGCGATAGCTGAGAGCTGACACCCCTATGATAATGACACGATGTGTGTAATGCCTTAAGAGTCTAGAGAATGGTAGTATACATCGAGGATAAGTAAGGAAGGAAACAACATTAGCTGGATACCTTTTGGGCTGAATATAGGTAAAGAACTCTCAAGTTAAGCATACTTGACCTAGGGTAATTCAAGGATGGGTGACCCCCTTGGGAAGTTCGCGTAAGCCCATCAGGGTAAGTTGTCTCGGACCTTCCTATCACTCGATGCGAGGTGTTACAAAAATGTGTGTCAATAGTTCATGATTATCAAAATGAATTTTCAATAAAATATCTTTTAAATCAAAAGAAATCATTTTTAAGTGTTTTCAAGATCATCTGTCGACAAGTATTGAAAAATGCATGAAACTCTCGACAGTTCTCTAGGATTCTGTCGACAATTAGAAAGCATATTTTTAAAATGCCTTGAAACTATCGATAGTTTGGCAAGCATCTATCAACAGTCAGTGTATGTGCAAATGCATTTGTCGACAATTTTTATGAATCTGTCGACTAAATCTTTAATTTTAATTAGAAACTGTCGATTAACCCATCTTATCTGTCGACAGTTTATTTTTGATAACTTCCAACGACTAGTTTGTCATTCTCTAATGGCTTTAACCAACTAGTTTTTGGTTGAAACTTGTAGGATGTCTATAAATACAAATCAATGATCATCTAGAAAAGGCAAATGGATGAGAATAAAGTGAAATGAGCTTGCAAAATTTATTCATCTTCTCAATTGTGCTTGAGTTTTATTTTTCTCTCAAAAAGACTTTGATCTTTATTTGTATTTAATTGTTTCAAGCCTTGTATTTTCTTGAGAGACATTGTAACTAAGAGTGTATACTTTTAGAACCTTTCTATTAAATATTTCTTGTATTTTCTAACTTGTGTAGCTAGAAGCCGTACTTGAGTTCAAGTAGGAGATTATAGTGGATTGATTTACAAAATGCTCAGTAAGGAGATAAGGTAATGGATTAGACTTGGTTTAAGTCAAACCACTATAAATCTTTGTATTCATCTCTTACTTATGCTTTTTGTTTCATTTATTATTCTAATTATTTTAATAATCCTCACTTGTATTGAATTTTTATTTTTCATCAAAAGGATTTCAAGTTTCAAACTAAATTTTAAATTACCAAATTCACCTCATTTATTGGGTGTGTGCCATAACATTTCGAACCTATCAGGGTGGGCACGGTGTGATTTGGGTGGCATTTAATATGTCAAACCACATGTGCAGTTTAGCGTTAAACCAAATCACGCGGTCTGGTTTGGTGTGGTTTTTGCAATTTGGTGCTTCCTCTACTGCTTCATTTGGTGTTTCCTCTACTGCCTTGTGAATTTTTAATTAAATCAATAAAAACAATGCATAAAATCATAGTTTTTAGATTCTTATAGTATCTTGAAGTTTAAAAGTAAAATAAATCACAATCTAATAAAAAATACAAACTTAAAAGTTCAAAATTTACAACATAACCACATGTCCATAACATAAAAATAACACAAAAATTCACAACATAATTCATGGTCAAGCAAACATATATTTTTAATTTTTTTTTTAATTTTTAAGCTTATATATATTTTTAATTTATTTTTTAAATTTTTTTATTAATACACTACTTGGCTAGTTTGGTTTTAACCAAATTGAGAAGCCCACAAACTGCACGGTTTGGAAATTTGTCAAACCATGCCGAACCACTCCCCCCTAAAATATCACGCGGTACGATTTGGTGCAGGTAGTTTTTGCGGTTTGTCAATTTTTTTGCCCACCCCTACCAAGTCGAGTCGAGTCAAGCCGAGCTTTAATTATAACTTTGCTACACTTAAGTTTCAAACTAAGCAATCAGTTTTTCTATTATAAATACAAATTTTTTTCATAAAACTTGAAGTTTAAATACATAAAAAAAATTGATACAAATTCTATTTTGAGTTCACAGTTTATTTCTTAAAATGTTCTTTGTTTAAAGTCATCTAAAATTGATTCTTTATAAACATGATTACCTTGCATTCTATCACTGTTAGAAAAATCATATCTTTAAACCAATTTTGATGCATAATTTTTTTAAAATGTCAAAATTTTTAATACACCTAATTCACCTCCCTAAGTGGACACTCCTATATGATCTTTCAAAATACCTTTCATATTTGAAATTTTTTTGGATATCTTAAAATTCCTGGCCACATAATGAGTTCAGTTTGCTTTTTTCGTCGGCAAATTTGCACTTTAACTTGGTAAAAAATTAAGATTACTCACTACAACTAGAAATAGAAATAGTGAGCTCCAAGTAACCCAAATTTGACAACATAATACACATTAAATTGGTGAGTCCAAGTATCAAGCTTTAGAAACTCTGTCATTAACGATGGTGAGTTCTTCTCAAACTCACTATTGCAATTGGCGAGGTATACTCGCGTGGATTACATGCTCGATGCTTTTTTAACATGAAATAATAATGTGAATGTTTTGTAATAGTTTATTAAATTATTTAAAAAATATAATATGTGTTAAAATAATTTTAAAAATTTATTGAGTTCTAGACATTAAAACAGTTAAGACCAGAGTGCGTTGCTTCTCTGCTGGCCTGATCTCATCTAACACCCCCACCCTGCGGGACTATTGTCGATCTGAGATTGAGATTTCTCAATCAATCGCGTTTCCAAACGATTCAATTCATGTGGCGACGGCGAGCCCTTTGTTCTATTCTTCCCCACCCAAAACTCCGCTATATATTCCTTATTTGAATTTATTGCCAGGCTTTGCTTTGATACAGCGATTGGTAGGTAAATAGGAGTAGAGATTGACAGCAGCATCTATGGCCAGTGGACCATCATCGGCGGCTATGAATAAGATCGAGAGGGCTCACCAGATGTACCGCGAGAGACGCTACGGTGAGGCCTTGGGGCTGTACACGCAAGCGCTTGGGATGGCCCGGACCAAGCCCCAAAAAATCGCTCTCCACAGCAATCGAGCCGCTTGTTTCTTAAAATTGCACGACTTCAAGAAGGTACTTTCCTTTTGCCTCCCCCTTTCTTCTTCTTTGCTCTTATTGAATTGAACCTAAGAATCAGATGCGATATGGTTTAATTTGGTCTTCATATATTGTTTAAATAATATGTATGTTTGGATTGAGGGGATGGAGGGGTAGGGAAGGTATGGAGAGGGAATGGGTAACAAGTCCCCCGTTTGGAAAATATTTAAAAAGAAGAGGGGAAGGGGATCGGAGGGGACTCCCCTTCTTTCTCAAAAATCTCGCACCCTCCGAGTATTTATACCCTTCTAATAAAAAAATAGTGTGATAAGTCTAGGAAAATTTCGAACTTTTTAAAAAAAACTATTAAGATTAATGCTGTTAAGACACAAAAGTAAGTTTTCCATCTATATGGGGAGACAAAACAATGAAAATGTTTCCATCCGTTTCCATTCCTTTCAATTACTATTATCTCTCCCAAACAAGGAGGACGCCATTCTCTCTGTTCCATTCTATTCCACCCCCCTCTCCCAAACACACTGTTAGGTAATGTAAATGACATAATGAACTAACATGAGATGCATTTTAGTGCTCAGAAACACATATTATGAACTAAATCTTTGCAAGTCAAGCAAAGAAAAAGAGAAGGGATGCTCATTCGAACTGTAAGAAATTCGTGAGAAATAATTTTTTTAAAGAAAAGGTACACAAGAAGTTCTGGAAAATATATATATTCTGGATGTTTTGGAGTGGAATATGATTGATTGGGCCCCTTTGCGTTAACCAAGTGGATGAAAGAAGGAAAACAACCTTTCCCATCACCAGATCTAAAAAGGACCATGTTCCAGCTTAGTAACAAAGTCATGTTTTTGGTCCTTCAAAGGGTGTTGGTGACTTGGTTCTAGTCCCACTTAAAAAATAATTAATAGTTGCACTAAGATCCACATTGGGGAACTGCTGTTTGAAGGGAAATATCAAAATTAACATGTTGCAAGATGGTAAGAAACGACATGGAAGTATGTAGTTGGAGTTGATTTATGACTTCATATAGCAGAATAGCAATATTTTGGGACTTTGATTTAGTGATTTTAGTTATCACATTATCAATGTATAGGCTTTATGTTGTAATTCATGCAAGTTTCTTTTACTTTGGCCATGTCTATCACATTAGCCTGGTGCACATTCCCCTCCCACCTCCCCTTTCTTTCTTGGCTGCTTTTCTGTTCAAAGCACACAAATTTGTTTTGCTTTTTGTATTTATAGCCTCATATAATTACCTGCAAAGGAACTGTGTGCAACTCTTGTTACCTGATGTATATCCTTCCTGCATCTTAGGCAGCAGAGGAATGTACTTCAGTCCTTGAGCTTGACCAGAATCACACTGGGGCATTGATGTTGCGGGCACAAACCCTGATCACACTCAAGGAGTACCACTCTGCACTTTTTGATGTCAACAGGCTCATGGAGTTGAATCCATCATCAGAAGTGTACCAAAACCTTCAAGCCTGCCTGAAGACACAATTGGTAATCTCTTGCAGCTTCTTGTTTTTTTTTTTTTTTCTTTACAATTCAATGATGCAGTTGATATAGGAAAGAAAAAGTTGCTGATAGTGTTCCCCTCCATGGCCATGTGGTTTCTGTTTATGGACGAACAATTAGTTAATAACCTGGTAGCTAATTGACATGGACAACTGCCAAGATTGGGTAGCGCGATACCTTGGGGTAATCTTGTAATAAGCAACTATTGATTATTGTAATACCGTGTTCTGCCTACTTTTTCCAAGTAATTAAGTTTATCCAATTCCTGTATTTTTTTTTTCCTCCCCACTATCTTTCTGTTCATATTGGTTGCCTTATTGTTATTCCAGTATTTTTTATATAATAAACAATGATTATGAGAATTGTTGTTTTTATCTGATTGCATGGCCGCATAGAATTGACTTCCTTTTAATATAACAATTTAGGATCATGTGCTTTAGAGGCATTACATTTAAACTTCTAAATATCTCCAAAACCATTTCTGATCAGCCCATCCAATAGACACCCTGTGGAACAAAATGCAAAGCATGTTTAGAGATCAATAACGAATATTCTATATCCAATAATCAATAGTTGAAATCTGAGTAATTCCTATATCTTTGAGATATTAATAAGCTTACAACCTATTAAACTAGAAATCTGAAGTAAACTAGGAAACAAAAAGGTAAAATCCTAACTCCTAACTAAACTTGAAACTCAAATCCAAATTAAATTATGAACAAAAATTTACAATTCCTAATTATCTAAATTTTTAAAAACAAAAAGCTACATAATTAAAATTATAAAATTTTAGAATACTTTGGACTCTTGATCTGTATCAATGTTTACAAGACAGGAAGCTGTGGATCATTCTTTCTGCATTGTGTCCAAAAATGCTTATGTATTCCCTAATGTTATTCTTCATAGGTACTTGAGAAAATAGGGGTGAGTTATAAATATAATTGTTGTTTTTGTTTTCTCTCTGATATCTGATAGTTATCCATCACTGATACCTGAAATCAGTAAGTTCTGTAATTCTTTGATCAAGGGAAGTCACTTGCTCCAATACCTGAAGTTGAGGCAGAGCTTGAAGAAGGGGATGAAGGCAAAGCTGAGGCCGAATCAACAAGAATTGAGGAAGAAGTACAAGAAATAAAGGATTTGGTCTGCTCAAAGGAAGGAAGAGAGCAAACAAATGAATCTAAAACGCCTTATGATAAAGTTAGTCCATCTCAATCTCTGGGCACCAAGGAATCACCTGAACAGAATTCAAGAGGATGGCAAGCAATTCCAAAACCGAAAGGACACTCGCAACTCGACTACTCAAGGTGGGACAAAGTTGAAGATGAATCTAGTGAAGATGATGATGATGAAGATGATGAAGAGTGTCAATCCCGGTATCGGTTCCGTGTGAGGACCGTTGGTGTACGTCCTGTTAAGTGAAAGGGCAAATCTTTACTCTCTCATCCCAAAATCGTCCATGTGGTGTTGTAAATGCCTTTACCAGGGAGAAATAGGCTGTGATTCCTGACATCAGTATTACACATGAAATGCTATAAAGGGTCTGACCCTTGATTTGAGCCTTTGGAGCTGTAAGAAATCTCGTGTAGAAGAATGTGAGAGCAGTAAAAAGCAGGACATGAACATGACGATATTCAGTAGCCAAAAGACTATCACAAATATATTTTATCTTCATTCCATAGTCACTTATACACATTATTTTTCTCGAGATTCTGTAACTGACTCTTGAGATGCAATATCTTTGTATTCGATTATTGAACAAAGCTTTATTCAAAAGCTTTCCAAAATTCAAGTGAAGAAGTGCATTGTGTGACCTTCGAAATGACATTCTCACTAATTAGACATCATTTCAACAGAAGCTCCATCTTTAGAAGAAAGTTCACTGATCTTTGGAGGTGGCTTAGATGAATCTGAAATATGATGCTCCATTTAAAGCACCAATTGCTAGAACTATCTGAGTATTTCAGAAGATATATTATTGTCAAGTTTAATTGGTAAACTAAAATTGTGAGATTTCGCTAATGTATTGAAATCTATTATGGGAGAACCTGAACTTGTGCTTGATTGATTTGCATCAGGATTCTTGGAATTTGTAGTTTCAAATGTCATCACTTTTGTCTAGAGATATCTAAATGGGTCCCCATTAATCTTATGTAAAATAAAAATAAGTGCAAAAATAAGGTATAAATATAATATTTATTTACAAATTTATCAGAATAAACATGAGAATGGGGTTAATTGGAGCCACGTTTACATCCCTAGGTAGTGCTCTATGCCATGTGAATGTATCACGGAGACAAATGAATAGAGAGAGTAGGAAGAAGAAGAAACTCTTTAAATTCATAATTGTTTCTGGTACAGCTGAGTTAGAAATGGTGTTCTTCCCTCTGCCTATCTTGAACAAGTCAAAAGAAATCAAAGAAAAAACCAGGATCGTAAAGGGAGCTTGTACCTTAATTATCAAAGACAATGTTTTAGAATCTGAATATCCTCTGCCACTTTATTGAATACTTTAAATAGAAAAGAATTATAACTACTTTCCCTTAAATAAATGCACTAACCAACAAAATAATCTGTAAATTTATTCTGCCAACAAACCAAAGGAATCTAAGCTAATGGATCTAAGAAGTCTGAACAAACAGGCCACGTGGCGTGGACTCACTTGTTTACTCATTCAACAAATACCAGAAATAAAGTAAGGGTTATGTGGCAGGACTATGTAGTAGACACATAACAATATTCCCCTTCTCTTAAATTTCAGCCTTGTCCTCAAGGTTGAGATCAGGAAATTGATTCTTGATAAGGTCTCGATCCTCCCATATAACATCAGCTGGAGATAACCCTTGCTAATGAATTAAAACTCGTTGCTTCCTCTTCCTCACCCGGCGGTCTAGAACAACCAATGGAATTGGAATCACCTTTTCCCTTGTTGCGTCCATAATGGGCAGTTGTTGTTGTACAAGTGCGTCACCAATCTGTTTCTTGAGAAGTGAAACGTGAAATACAGGATGTATCCGAGAATCACTTGGCAATTCCAGCTTGTATGCTACTTTGCCAATCTTCTGCAAGACTCTAAAGGGACCAAAATATTTGGCTGACAGCTTCAAGTTTTTTCTCATGGAGATAGACAATTGTCTATAAGTTTGTAACTTGAGATACCACTGCAAATTCCTCTTCCCTGTGCTTTATGTCATAATATTTTTTCATCCTCAGCTGAGCTTCCTTAATCCTAGTCTGAGCTTCCTTAATAATGTAGTCTCTGTTTGTAAGCTCTTCCTCCACTGCTACAACCTTAGCAGTTCCTGGTACATATGTTAAGAGCGTAGGAGGAGGTCGTCCATAAACCAGCTCAAAGGGTGTTCGTTTGGTGCTAAACTGGAAACTGGTGTTGTAGCAATACTCTGCCCACGTAAGCCATTTCGTCCATTCCTTTGGTTGAGCGTTGGTGAAGCATCTGAGATACATCTCTAAAGTTTTGCTCACTGCTTCACTTTGCCCATCCGTTTGAGGATGGTAGCTGGAGCTAAAATTAAAGGCTGTTCCATTAAGCTGAAATAATTCTTGCCAAAACAAACTTGTGAATGCAGGATCCCTATCACAAACAATTGATCGAGGCATTCCACATAACTTGAAAATGTTGTCAAAGAAAATTCTTGCAATCCCAACAGCAATATAAGGATGTGAAATTGCAATGAAATGTGCATATTTTGTGAGCCTATCAACAACCACAAAAATGGTTGATTTACCATTTGAAGGTGGTAATCCGTCGAAGAAATCCCTGGCGATATCTTCTTGTATTTGGTTTGGAATGGGAAGAGGCTAGAGCAAGCTTGCTGGTGCAAGATTTTCCACCTTGTGCCGCTGGCAAACCTCACAACATTTGATGAATTGCCTTACTCCTTGCCTCATTCCTGTCCAATAAAAATTAGAGCGTATACGTTGCAAGGTTTTAACAAAACCCTCATGTGTGCTTCCATGAATTGCTCAATTATGGTTGGGATAAGGGAGGAGTCAGCTGCAAGATATATCTGTCTTTGAAGAGCAAAAGATTATCTTGTAGCTTCCATGGCCCCACTACTTCTCCATCTTTCACTAGCTGTACCAGTTGCTGCAATTTAGAATTTGATTGAACTTCCTTTTTAATTACTTCAATCCAATCAGGCAATGGTTGAGAGATTGCATAAATTTTTCCAGTTTCATTGTCCCCTTCATATCTCCTTGAAAAAGCATCAGCAACAGTGTTCTCTCTTCCACTCTTGTATTCCACCACGAAGTCAAATCCCATCAACTTGTAAAGCCATCTTTGTTGGGCTGTAGTTGTGATTTTCTAAGTTCAGAGATGTCGTAAACTTTGATGGTCAGTTCGTACCACAAATTGCCTCCCTAACAAGTAAGGTCGCCACCTTTGAACTGCCAAAACCAAAGCCAAGATTTCCTTCTCATAAGTGGATAACAAAAGGTGTTTACCCTGGAGAGCATGACTATAGAAAGCAATGGGCTTGTCTTGCATTAATATTGCTCTGATTCCTACTCTAGAAGCATCGCATTCCTCAATGAATTTCTTAGAAAAATCTGGTAAGGCAAGAACGAGCGCACTTGTCATTGCTTGCTTGAGTTTTGTAAATGCCACCTCCGCCAAATTACTCCATATAAAAGAGTCCTTTAACATCCTTGTGAGAGGAGCAACAATTTTACCGTAATTCTGAATGAATTTACGGTAATATCCAGTCAGCCCCAAAAATCCTCATAAAGCCTTCGGACTTTGAGGCTTTGGCCATTTGAGCATTGCTTCAATTTTCTCCGGGTCCACAACTACACTTGTACTAGTAATTAAATGGCCCAAATACTTAACTTCTCTTTGACCAAAATGACATTTTTCCAGATTCACATGTAAGCTGTTAGTCCTCAAGATAGAAAATACAACATCTAAATGATCTATGTGCTCCTTCCATGATTGACTATAAATCAGGATATCATAAAAAAAAACTAAGACAAACTTTCTTAAGAATTTTTTGAATACCTCATTCATAAGAGCTTGGAAGGTAGAAGGAGCATTGGTGAGACTAAAAAGCATGACTAGGAACTCATAATGGCCTTGATGTGTTCTAAAAGTTGTCACATCATTAGAGTTCATGTGAATTTGGTGGTAATTGGAATGAAGATCCAGCTTGGAGAAGAACTGTGCACCATACAACTCATCTAACAATTCATCAATTACTGGAATTGGAAATTTATCTTTGATGGTGATTTAGTTCAAGGCTCGATAGTCAATTCATATTCTCCAGGAACCATCATTTTTCTTCACCAAGATAACTGGAGATGAATATGGGTTGTTGCTATGACCAATAACTCCAGAAGCAAGCATCTATGTCACTAGCCTTTCTATTTCTTCCTTTTGAAAATGGGGGTGCCGATACGGCTCGACCGAAACAGGCTCTTGATGGGGCTATAATGGTATCCTGTGATCACAAGAACGACTTGGTGGTAGGCCCTTAGGTTCAACAATGGCATCCTCATATTTTTGCAGCAACTATAGTATTTGTGGATGCTTGTTAAGGTGGACATCTGGACACCCTTTAACTGCAATCATTTCTAATAGGGTCCCTTGCTTTTTGCCAAGATGCTGCCATTTTAAGCTCTCAATAACCTTGGTTTCTGCACTTGAAAGTCCTTGCAAAATAATAGTCTTCCCACCTAATTCAAAGTTCATAAATAATTTAGAAAAGTCCCATAAAATCAATCCCAAGGTTCTTAGCCATTGAGTTCCAAGGACAATATCATATCCATCAAGTGGCAACAAATAGAAATCCACCAGAATTGGATAGCCTTGTAAGTTGAGTTCAGTTTGAACACACTTACCAAGACTAACCAACCTTTCTCTAGATGCCACCATTACCTCCATATGGCGAATTTGATTGGGTTGTAGTCCAGCCTTCGTAGCTACCTTTTCACCTACAAAATTGTGGGTGCTGCCAGAATCAATAAGAATTATGACATCTTCATTTGCAAGGCTGCCTAGAACCTGCATGGTATCAGGTGTGTTCAACCCAGCGATTGCATGTAATGAAATTTCTGGCTTCTCAATTGATTGTTCTTCAGAACTTGTCTCAGTCTCCATTTCAACATCATCGTCGCTATCTTCACAGGTAGCTTGAATTAGGAAAAACCGCTTGCATACATGCCCAGGACCATATCTTTCATTACATTTAAAGCATAGCCCTTTCCGTTGCCTTTCATTCAACTCTTCTGTCATCATCTTTTTAATTAGTAGGGAAGATTTTGCATTTTGAGGTGGTGGGACAATTCGTGGGGAAGATAGATTTGTCTTCCGATGATTCCGATCACGAGCCTCATATAGGCTAGCCAGCCCAATTGCTTCTGATAAACTTTGTGGTTAATTAGCTCGAACATCGGTGCAGATAGACTCTCGTAATCCACCCACGAAGCTGCTAACATGTCGTGCTTGTTCCAAAAGACCAACTTTAGCCAAAAAATTTTCAAACTGATCTTGGTGGTCTTGCACGGCCTCTGTTTGTTGCAATCTCGTGAATTCCCCCCAAAAATCCAGAAGTTGGTTAGGTCCATACCCTGAGTTCAAGCCTGCCTTGAAGTCTTCCCAAGTGACAACATTCATCTCTTGCTGCAGTAATTGGAACCATAAGTGGGCCTCTCCATAAAGATGAAAAGACGTTAAAGCTACTCGATCAACAACTGGAATTTCATGAAGTTGGAAAAATTGTTCTGCCTTTCACAACCATATGGACGGATCACTCTTTCCTTCATTACGAGGAAAGTCAATCTTCATTGTCTTGGGTATATATGACCCAGAAGCTTGGCTATCTTTTTGTCAAGCAGGTGTTGAATGTGGTGGAATGCGTGGAGCTGCAGATTGTTGGCTTACTTTTTGCTAACTCGAATGAGCCACAGAGTTATCAACTTTCTCACTTGTCTTGGCAGCGATGTCATCAACTCGTATGCGGAGTTGGTTAAGAGTTTCTATCAAGCCTTGAAGGATGTCCCCATGTTCAGCAACAGAGCTCATGGTCTTCTCCAGCTATTCCACTCTTTGCTTCATCCCTGAGCTCTGATACCACTTTGGTACAGCTGAGCTAGAAATGGTGTTTTTCCCTCTGCCTATCTTGAACAAGCCAAAAGAAATCAAAGAAATAACCAGGATCGTAAAGGGAGCCTGTACCTTAATTGTCAAAGACAATGTTTTGGAATTTGAATATCCTCTGCCACTTTATTGAATATTTTAAATAGAAAAGAATTACAATTGTTTTCCCTTAAATAAAGGCACTAACCAACAAAATAATCTGTGAATTTATTCTGCCAACAAACCAAAGGAATCTAAACTAATGGACCTAAGAAGTCTGAATTAACAGGCCAGGTAATCTAAGCTAATGGACCTAAGAAGTCTGAACTAACAGGCTAGGTGGCGTAAACTCACCTGTTGACAAGACACTATAAACTAACTAAACTCCCAGACATCTTTAATCTTGAGCGGCTCCACATACACATTATAGACCACTACTGCTAGGCCCCACATCTGGTACTCTCCCGCTAGAACCTGGAAGGGTGAAGAGTACAAGGTGAACTACAAAACTCAGCAAGTAATAAGCTAGAAAGTATAATTAAAGTTGAATTGAAGAATATCGATACTGATAAATAACTCATTGAACTTGTACTGAATAATCACTGTCTGATTGTATTCATAAAAATGTAATGCACATAAACTGTAAACTAAATGCAAGTATGCAACTTTGGCTCATAGGCCCACATAACTGTAAAACATACCTGACTGATCTGAATCCTACAAACAGAAAAACTGTAAGCACATATTGTTGGCAATATGCCCCTAGCCCCCTGGTGGCTACCAAGGGGATAACTCATAAACTGAGCTTAAACTGAAATTGGTGAGATCCCCGCGAACAAGCTGCATGGCACGCATAATGCAATGCTATACTCATATACATGCTGGCACATGATATGTAATGCTCCATATAAAGTCATGCTAAATGCTCATACCACAATGTATGCATAAAATCTTAAAGAGTAATGTTGAACATGTCATAATAAATACTAACAATGTAATCTGATCTTTAGTATATTGAAATACAAAGATTCTATAAATTATGAATTATGGTATGAGCATGATTAACTTGATAAATTCTGGCATTTAAATTCAATATTTGAAGGTATTGAATACATTAATTTAATTAAAACCTGGATTAAAACATCACTAGAAGTTAAACTGAATTTTTGAAAAGTCATCTGGATATCAGGAAGGATATCCAGATAGGAGGAATGACATCCGGATATGAAGAAAGCTCATCCGGATACACTGGTATTTAAAGCAAAAGTTATTCGGATATGCTGGGATGTATTCGGATATGAATTAGGACATCCAGATATGATTCAGGTTATCCGGATATCTCACTGAAACATTCGGATATAACTGGAACTTATTCGAATAAGGAATTCAAAACTTGAGAAGGGCATCTGAATACAAAGAAAGGCATCTGAATATTCTGGGTCTATCCGGATATAAAGGAAGAGCCTCCGGATATGAGCTATCCGGATGTGCGAAGAACTATCTGAATATCACACATAAAGAACTTGGAACTCATCCGGATATGAACCAAGATATCCGGATATCACTCACAATAAGCACTGGACACATCCAAATGTGGAATAAGGCATTCAAATATCTTACTAAGGCCATCTGGATATGCACAAGGGCCATTCGAATGTCACTCACAGAACTTGAACCATCCGAATATGCTCGAAGGTCATTCGAATATCACTCATATAAAATTTTTTGACACATTCGAATGAAGCCTCTAGCCCATCCGGATGTTACTCACAAACTTGAAAAAAATTATTCGGATATATGCAATTCTTAAACGTAGAAACGAACGAACAGAGACTTTTGATCTTGAACAAATTCTATTAAAACTATACAATTCCGAAGGGAATCTTGGGAAAACAAATCTCAACTGCCATGCAACAACTCTAAGGATGATTCAAATATAATATTAGATTGAATCACTATAAAATATTGCACATCTTGATTATGTCTTCATTGTTTATGTATATATATATACACGCACTGCAACTTTATAAATTTTGAGAACTCAATGAAGAACTGCAATAATCTAGAATCAAACTGATATGAACTTGTAATGGAAGAGATTATAGGAAGAATATTTGCTTTATGCTTTGATCGAATTCCTCACTCAAGCAACCTTGAACTCTTTGTGTTGCTTCTTGACTTCCTGTTCCTTCATGGCGTGAGGAAAAATTATGACTAATGACTATATTTATATACATAAAAGCCCTACATCACACTCCTTCTATAACTTGAATTCCTTCTCCAAATCTAAGTAGGAGACTCTTAATCCAAATCCATCTCATTCATGGATTCTCTCTCTTCCTTAAATACATAATCTCACTTAATTAATAATAATATAAAAATTATTATTAAAACTCTCAAATAATAATAAAAATCCAAAATTACCTTCATGCCCTTATATTTAATTTTTATAAAATAAATATCATTAAATACTATTTAAATACTATTTTCTCAATTAAAAATTACTAGATTGCCAACTTGACAAATTCTTTTAATTCTAAAATTAAATAAAATTAAATACTATTATTTTCCTTCAAAATCTCTAAATTATCACATTAAATAATTAATTTACAAAATCTCTAAATCAAATATTTTAATAATTAATTAAATAATTCTTAAATAAATACTAAACTCTCTCTGAATTATATATATAATAATAGGACTATGTAGTAAACACGTAACTGTTTAAGAAGATGAAGAAGAATTCCCTTTCACGTGGGCACTTTCCAAATCGTCATGTTCATGTCCCGAACCCCAAGCCGGCCAAGTCGCTCGGCCTAAATTCAATGGGTGTCTTTGTTTGGATTGCAGGTGGATCAAATATGAGAATAATCTATGCCTTCATTCTGAAAATTACTGTCCTATTATTATTATTATTATTATTATTATTATTAATCTCATAATCTATGCCTTCATTCTGAAAATTACTGTCCTATTATTATTATTATTATTTCAGGGCCAGCGCCCAGGGCCATGCAAAACGAATGCATATGTTTTCTCGTATCTTCTACCTGCAAAAGAAATGAGTTATATCCTGAATTAATAATATCGTCCAGATTTTAATGTCAATCCCAATAGCACAAGGCATGAGTTGCCGGCGGCGGTAGCCCAAACGCACGGTGGGGCAGTTGTCCCATTTCATCAATCTAAACTGCCACTCAAGTCAAGGGATACCGCAGACCAGCGTTCAAATTAGAGAAAACATGAGAACATAACATAGCCATGCTATGAATTTTACAACTGATCACCTCCTGCAGCATATAATTAGATAGTCCTAGTGCTCAATAACAAATCAGTTTTAACGGTTAAGATTGTCAAGTACACCCTTTAAAGTGACATGGTTACAAATATTTGAAAACAGGATCAACAAAAGGGAAAAATGTGAGTTGGGTCATTATCTTGCTGCTACAGATGCCACGAACCCACCAAAAAAAAAAAAAAAGTTAAGACTATATAAACAAAGCTGCCAAACATCTTATTGCCTAGATAACAATACAACACGATATCCTGGAAGAGTAATACATATATAAATGATGCGGGCTGGTACGGGTGCAAAAAGAAGTGCCTCCATGGTAGCTACCTCCGTAGGGCACCATAATTTCTTGTTACCTACACATAGAGTAGTCATCAGGCTCAACTGTAAATCGTTCAACATCAATGTCAAGGATCCCGTTTGATTAGAACAAAATCCAAACAAGAACTTTTACACACAATACTGGGATGGCAACATGATAAGTGATTAATGACTTTCTCTAGTACTTAAATAAGTCATGTGGCAACAGCGACAGACATCTTTCTTTTGACACGACAGTGATAATGCACTTTAAGGTGTTGATGTTCCATGTCCTGCCACATGATTAGAGGGCTGTGGAAAATGCATTAAGAATATTATTGCACCACCACCACCAAAACCAAGCCTTACTCTTATTAGGTAGGATTTGTTACGTGAATTCGAACTCACCAATCTTCTGTGTAATCTTATCTTTTATAATGTCATTATATTGTATGTCTTAAAAACAAATTAAGCCCATTACATAAAAATTGACAAGAGAAAACAGAAATATCAACTCAGTTAAAGCACTATGTATCATATTTTTATATATTATTATCCATATCCAAGTGAATTTTGGTCTCCCTTCCCCTTTATTGTTCTTAAGGTGGTACTCATTTTCCTAAAACTAGGTATGTTATGGCGAATGTTGTGTATCATTGTTCATTATTCATGACACAAGATGGCACAAGAATTTCTTTATTAGTGTTCGACAAAAAAGTTTTACCCATATCTAATTCACTAATTTTAGGACTCTCCCCCCTGCAAGAGTTGCTTAAAGCAGGCGAGCTCACAAATTGCATTAGCTATAGTCTAATACTCGGTCTCTGCGCTAGATCTAATTACTATATTTTATTTCTTACTTTTTCAAAAAACTAGATTTCCTCCCACAAGAACACGATACCTAGAGGTTGACTTACGATCAAAAGGAGATCCTATCCAATCCGCATTTACATAACAACAAATATCTGTGCGCCCCTTGTTCTCATAGAGTAGCCCTTTATCCGATGCTCTTTTTATGTATCTCAGAATCTAAATAACATCCCGGTGAGAATTACATAGAGAACTAAGAAACTGACTAACTACACTCACAACAAAAGCAATGTTAGGATGAGTGACTGAGAGATAGTTTAACTCAATGTTATAAAACGCGCTTAGCACTAGTCGGGCACCAGACCGGAGCCTAGCGCCTAGGCGAGGCCTAAGCAGAGCCTAGGAAAACTGTTATTTTCAGCACATAAACCTGCATTATTTTGTAATATTGGTTGCTTCCTTGCATTATTTTGTGCTTTTCATCTAATAGTAAATCACAAACAAATTAGATTATTATATTAACAATAATTTAACCCATGTACTGTACTTTTCTTGACTTTTTACCCCACAAATTTCTCCCAAGTTTCCTAGCAATTGCCCATTCAACTTTTTGACCAATGCTTGCTTTGGTCTCTCTCTCGCCCCCCCTAAATTTCTCGTCCTCCAAACGAGTTCCATACTTCCATCTACTTTAGAAATTTCTCCCTCCTAAATTTCACCAAGAGATCCATTCTTCTCTGCTCCCTTTGTTCAATGACTACTACTACAAGAGGCAAAGAGCCCGCCTCCTCTTCCGCTTCTCGGAGTAGCGACAACTATAATATGTTCTTGAGCTTCAAAGGCGAGGACACTTCGTCTACCTTCATCCACCATCTCTACACGGCTCTTACAAATCGTGGCGGCTAGGGCGCATGCGACCCAGGTAGGTAGGCAGCCCAGGCCACGCTCGACCCAAGCAGTTTCGCCTGGGCCACCTAGGCGCTGATCGAGCCAAATTATTCGGCCCGGCACCTAGGGTGCCAATTAGGGCTTAATCGCAGCGGCCGTCTTGGCCATGTTTTAGAACACTGGTTCAACTTGCCTACCAGTCTTCAATACCTTCCAGGATCTGAAACGAGCTCCTCCTATCCCGACAAGAGTTTGACATTATGGTCCATTAGAGTGTGAACTAGTTTGCAGTTCACCATGCCAGTTTTTTCGAAGATGTCAAGTGCATGCTTCCTCTGAGAAATTAATATACCATCTCTTGATTGTGCAACTTCAATACCCAAGAAATACCAGAGTTTGTCTAAGTCTTCGGTCTGAAAGTGTTGATGGCATGAGAATTTTTTATTAGAGTTTCACAAAAAAGTTCTGCCCATATCTAATTCACTAATTTCAGGACTCTCCCTCCTTTCAGGCAATATTTTTTGAATCTGATAAACAGGTTACTTGCATGTCATTTAAATAATGGCACAAACCATTGCATCTCTCAAAAGTAACATAATATGTTAAAAGTAGCAGGTCTAAGATCTCAAAAGAAAACAAAAAAACATCAATCAGAAGACTTAATCTAACTAGGTGGGATAGCTATAAAAGTCTAGACATCCCACTGTCTCTATCAATGGAAGATCATTATACCATATGCCTTGTCTAAAAGGGTTTCTTATCCCCACCAAGTTTTCTTTGGTCTTCCTCTCTCTTTTGCTACAAATTTTCTTTTAAAGAATCCACTTACAAGTTACTACACAGTTGCTTCTATCAATTTTCTTTTCATATCTCCAAACTATCTTGATCAATACTCTTTCATCTTATCTTCAATAGGCTCCATTCCAACCTGATTATATATGATCTTGTTAAGAGTAGATTCGCAGCACTTCGCACTCACCAAAACACAAATAGAATCTCTCAAATCCTCACAGCAACAAGAAATAGCAAAACACAGAAATGAAGAACAAGAAACAGAAAATAAGAACACAACAGGAATTATCTTGGTTCAGTCTTCTAAAGAATACCTACATCCAAACTGCTCGAGGCACTATTCTCCACTATCTGGAACGAAAACTTGAGGATTACATGCACTACAACTCTCCCATAGCCTTATACACAGAATTGTATAGAGTTTCCCAATCCAAAATTACAAAGATATCCTCTCTTTACTCTCAAGTTACCTTTGCGCATACTCCTCTCTCTTTCTTATCACAAGATAGGAAATTAGAATAGAATGCTAATGCCCCCACACCCGACCTCTATTTATAAAGTATAGAGGCGGTAAAAATAAAAGACTTATCCGGTAGTTACAACCAACTAACCGGCCTATATCACTAACCAACCCTTCTAGAAACAAGCCTTCTAGAATAACACAAGTGATATACAAATGCAACCTACTAATATTACAATAGAAGACCCTCCTAAGACAAACTTAAGCTAACCTAATACAAGTGAATACAACAAATTCTCCACCCATTTGATTTGATTTGCTTCCTCAGGATATTTTTTCTACTACCTATGCCTTCACATACTGCCATGATTCATCTTCAGTCTTGACTTGGAACCATTTGCAATATCTTCAAGCAATGCTTTAGCTTTGAAACCAGTACAGTCTTTTGGAAAAATATCTGCTGCATTTTCCTCACCTGAAACTTTAGTTAGAATAACAGTCTTCTTTTCAATAATTTCCCTGATGAAGTGGTGTCTTATATCTATGTGGTTAGTCCTTTCATGGTATGCTTGATTTTTAGACAAATGAATGGCACTTTGACTATCACACATCAAGGTGGTTTTAACCTCTACACCTAGAATCTCACTTACTAATCCCTTTAACCACATAGCCTCTTTAATAGTATCTGAAAGTGCTATGTACTCTGTCTCGGTAGTTGATAATGCTACCACATGTTAGAGACTTGATTTCCAACTAATAGTAGAGTTCCATAACCGGTTATGGACCTACGTTTGTCATTATCGACAGCATAATCAACATCCGAATATCCTAGGATTGTAGGCTGATTTTCTAGACTTTCACCACTATAAGCCAAAGCATAATCTATGGAACCTTTCAAATATCTGCACATCCACTTAATTGCTAACAAGTGGGGCTTACTTGGGTTAGCCATAAACCGACTTATGACACTCATTCTATGTGCCGAGTCGGGTCTTGTGCAGAGCATACCATACATTAAACTGCCTACTACACTTGAGTATGGTATATGGGCTATCTCTTTTCTCTCTTCCTCATCCTTTGGTGATTGATCTGATGACAGTTTGAAATGAGATGCAAAAGGTACACTAACAACCTTTGCATTTGACATTCCAAATCTGGACAACAACTTTGCTAGGTATGATTGTAACATCCCGCATCAAGCTATAAGAAGGATTGAAACAACTTACCCTAATGGGCCTACACAAACTTCCCAGGGGGTCACCCATCCTTGAGTTTCCCTAGTTTAAGCATGCTTCACTCGGGAGTTCTTTGCCTACATTCAGCTCAAAAAGTATCCAATTGGTGTTGTTTTCTTCCTTACTTATCCTCGATATATACTACCCTTCTCTGGGCTCTTGGGGTATTACATTCTCCCCCCCTTGAGCACATGACGTTCTCGTCATGCGACCTTACCACTGGTCCCAGATCTTCTCCCCTTTGGGGGCTGGCATCCTAGAAGCCTGCTAGAAGCTGCTCCTTGTACAGGCCCTCGAGCCCCGACGCCACTCCCCACCCTCATCGAATCGCCTTCACTAAGGGTCGGTTCTGATACCACCTATAACATTCTGCATCGATCGATAAGAAGGACCGAAAGAACTTACCCTAATGGGCCTACACAAACTTCTCAAGGGGTCACCCATCCTTGAGCTTCCCCAGCTCAAGCACGCTTAACCCCGGAGTTCTTTGCCTACATTCAGCTCAAAAAGTATTTAGTTGGTGTTGTTTCCTTCCTTACTTATCTTCGATATATATTACCCTTCTCTGGGCTCTTAGGGTATTACAATGATTTTTGAGATAGGTAAATTTTCCTATATTGCTTATCCCTAGAAATCTCCATTCCTAGAATTTTCTTTGCCTCACCTAATTCCTTCATCTCAAACTCAACTTTCAGCCTTTGCTTAAGAAGTTGAATTTCATTGGTGGATTGACTTGCAATGAGCATGTCATAACCGAATAAAAACTGAATCAAATTTTCAGTACAACAATCATAGGAGCTCCTTAGATATCCTAGGTTTATCATAATCGAATCAAATTTTTAGTACCATTGTCTTGGGGATTGTTTAAGTCCATACAGTGACTTCCTAAGAAGACATACTTTCTCCACCTCACCGTTAGCTTCAAAACCCTTTGGTTAGTCCATGTAAATCTTCTCTTCAAGGTCCCCATGAAGGAAGGCAGTTGTGACATCCATCTGCTCTAATTTTAAATCCAATTGGGCAGTGATGGCTAACAAAATCCTTATTGAGGTGTGTCTCACAACTGGAGAGAACACCTCATTATAGTCTATGCCCGGAACTTGAGTGAACCCCCTAGCCACCAACCTAGCATTGAACCTAGGCTTAACATTATTTCCAGCTCCTTTTATCTCGAAGAGCCGTTTGCAGCCTACAATTCGCTGCCTTTTCGGCCTTTCAACCAATTTTCAGGTATTGTATTTCTTAAGGGAAGCTATTTCTGACCTCATGGCTTCTAGCCATTTATCAGCATCCTTAGAGGACACTGCTTCTTCATAGGTGAGGGGTTCTTCACCTATAGAGTCAGCTGCACTAGATAGAGAATATGCAACTAGGTTAGAATAACCGTAGCTACACAATACCTGTCTGAATTTGGTTGATCCCCTAAGCTAGAGTCCACATCACTGACATCCTCATCCCCTTCATATTGGGAGGATTCATGGTCACAGTCATCTGCTAGTCTTGGTTCAGGAGAGTCAACCTTAGTTTCAGGAGTATTTTGGGGTAAATTATGACTAATTTTAGTGATCTCCACCTAGACCGACTCTCTATTTTGATCCTCATCAAGCTGTGATTTATCCTTCTCTACTTTTATGATAGAATCCTCATCAAATGTCACATCCTTTGTAACTATAGTTCTCGATCCTTCTGGATCTAAATTCCATAGTTTATATCCTTTAACACCATATGAATAACCTATAAACAGGCATTTCTTGGCCCTAGGCTCTAATTTGCCTTGCTTCACATAAATATGGGCAAGGCATCCGAACACTCTAAGGTGGTCTAGGTTTGGTTTGTGCCCTGTCTACCTTTCATATAGGGTTAGGAAATTTATTGTTGTAGAGGGAGATCTGTTTATTACATGGGCTGCTGTCGAGACAACTTCCACCCAAAAGGATTTGGACAAATTTGCATGAGACAGTATGCATTTAACCCCCTTTAAGAGGGTTCTGTTCATCCTTTCTGCAACACCATTTTGTCTAGGATTTCTGGGTGCAGTTAGGTGTCTTATAATGCCACCATCTTTACAAATTTGGTTGAAATCCTTTGTCATGACCCAAGAGGAATTATAGGGGCAATGCTGTCATTAGTTACAATTGTTTGTTAGGAGATTCTACTCATTCTGTTAAAATACACATAGATGTTGTTCTACAATATTCTATCAGTTGAACAGCCTATAAATAGGCCATAACACGTAGAGAAATGTGTGCTAAAATAATATAGTAAATTCATATTTTCCCTCTTTATTTTCTCTCTCTCGTTCTTCCTTGTTCTCCCTCATTTCTCTTGATTTCTGCTCTATATCTCCCTCCAATTCTTCTTCGTTACTCTCCCGAATTCTTCCAATTTCCTTCCTAAACCCTAGGGTTGTGACATCCTTATTACAAAATTCTAACCTGTTATCAATTCTTATAGCCTTGATTTTTCTGCCTTTCTGGTTTTCTACCATAGTCTTCCATGCCCTAAAAGTTTCAAATGTGTTATCTTTTGACTTTAGGACATAAATCCATAGCATTCTAGAGAAGTCATCTATTATAGATATAAAATATCTAGAGTCTCCATGAGATACTGTTTGAGCCGGACCCCATAAATCTGAGTGAATGTAGTCTAGAGGTTCTTTTGATGAGTGTATGGCTGTTTTACTAAATTTTACCTTTGCCGCCTTACCATATATACAAGATTCACACTTGCCTAAACCTATGGTTTGTCCTAAATCCAATATACCTTATTTTGTGAGCTCTTTAAGGCCCTGTTCACTGATATGAGACATTCTTAAATGCCATAGGGTTACCTTAGATTTAGGGTTAGGACTTATTGATGCAGCTTCACCACATAATGTGGTAGCCTGCAAAAGGTAAATTCCATTTCTTAATACAGCCTTCATGTACACTAAAGACCCTATAGTTATTTTAACAACTCCTCCCTCACCCTTAAACTTTAAGCCATTTCTGTCCAGCTCCTTAAGAGAAATCAAATTTCTCTTTAATTCTGGAATATACCTAACAACAGTGAGGTTCCTATGGGGGCCATCATACAATTTTAGCCTAATGTCTCCTATCCCTTTTACCTTACATTCATGGTTATTGCCTAGTAAGACCTTACCTCCATCCATTAATGTCCTTAAAGTTTTGCAGCTAGTGTCTTTTTGGAACCAGAGTCAGAGTCTAGGACCCACTCTTGGCTCTTTGCACTTTCACTCACAACTAAAACTTCAGAACTATCATAACCAGTGTCACAAAAGTTTACCCCTCCTCCTGAACTATCCTTCTTGGCTGGGTCCTTCTTTCTTTTTGGACACAACCGCTTAATATGGCCTTCTTGTTGACAGTAATAACATTTTATTGGGCCTTTTCCATTCCTGCACTTGGACCTTGATTTACCCCTATTTTTCTAATCTCTTTTAGAGCTTCTTGATCTTGCTGTTAATGCATCACCGGAGTTGGATTTACTATCCATTTTAATTCTTAATTCTTTAGAGTTTAATGCCCCTATTACATCTTCTAAAGAAAGTTTATCTCTACCATGTTGGAGAATATCCACAAAGTTTTCACAGGACTTAGGTAATGAATAGAGAAAAACTAAGGCTTTGTCTTCATCCTCATATTTAACATCTATGTTTTCTAAATCTAAACATAGTTTGTTAAAATCATCTAAATGCTCCTGAAATTTCTGATGATCATGCATTTTAAGATTACAAAACCTGGCCTTAAGAAATAACCGACTGGAGAGAGTCTTCTTGAGGTACAAATCTTCCAATCTTTTCTAGATTTCTACCGCAGACTTTAGCTTTGATACCTCCCTGAGAACTTTGTCTACGAGGCTCAGAATCAGAAGGCTGTAAGCCTTCTTCTTGATCTCCGCTTGAGACTCCCTCTGCGCAGCCATTAAAACCGATGTCTCGTTCTCGATTGATGTCCTTGTTGCCTCTTGTTCTAGCACCCCTTCTAGGCCTTGACTGTAGAGGAAAGCTTCCATCTTGATCCTCCATAGGCCGAAGTCGTTAGACCCATCAAATTTATCAATGTCATACCTTGATGCAGTTGGCGCCATACCAATTTGAGTCTTAGATTCTTTCTCCTTAGGATTCTTAAAGAATCTTGAATGCCATAGAGATTATAGGCTCTGATACCAAGTTGTTAGAGTAGATTCGTAGCACTTCGCACTCACCAAAACACAAATAGAATCTCTCAAATCCTCACAGCAACAAGAAATAGAAAAACACAGAAATGAAGAACACGAAACAGAAAACAAGAACACGACAAGAATTATCCTGGTTCAGTCTTCTCAGTCTTCTAAAGAAGACCTACATCCAGACTGCCCGAGGCACTATTCTCCACTATCTTGAACAAAAACTTGAGGATTACATGCACTACAACTCTCCCACAGCCTTATATACAAAACTGTATAGAGTTTCCCAATCCAAGATTACAAAGATATCCTCTCTTTACTCTCAAGTTACCCTTGCGCATACTCCTCTCTCTTTCTTATCACAAGACAGTAAATTAGAATAGAATGCTAATGCCCCCTCACCCGACCTCTATTTATAAAGTATAGAGGCGGTGAAAATAAAAGACTTATCCGGTAGTTACAACCAACTAACCGGCTTATATCACTAACCAACCCTTCTAGAAACAAGCCTTCTAGAATAACACAAGTGACAACCTACTAATATTACAACAGAAAACCCTCCTGAGACAAACTTAAGCTAATCTAATACAAGTGATTGCAACATATCTCTTTTATCCTTGTCTTTTCTTGTAAAGCTACACATCCACCATAAGATTTTCATCTCAATTACATTCATGTTTTGCACACGTTGACACTTAACTAGCTGACATTCTAAACCATACAAGGATGGTCCTATAGCCATTTGATATTTCCTTTTAGCTTTAAAAGGATTTTATGATTTCATAAAACACTAGATGCATTTCTTCACTTTAACAATCCTGACTTGATATTATGAGTTTCATCCTCCATAATGTCCCATTCTTTTAAACAGTTGATTCAAGGTTTTCAAAATTGATCTCTAACTTGATCCCCAAGTTTTATAATAACATAACCCACACTTCTATTTTTAAAGACTTTACATTTCACACACTCAATTCTTGACGCATAATTTAAACTTTTTGGATTGTAAGGTGTTTCCCCATAATTTAAATTTATTATTTATGCCTTCTTTTGTCACCTTTATCAAGACAATATTGTCTACAAATAACATATACCAAAGAAATTCTTCTTCAATGTGCTTTTTGAGTTCATCCATCATGCCAAGTAAAGAAGGCTCAATGCAAGTCCCTGATGCAATCTAATTATAACTAGGAAAGCCTTAGTATCTCCGCAATAAGTCCTAATACATGTTTTTACTTGATGATGCATGTCCTCAGTAACCTCACTATAAGCAATCCAAACTCCTTTCCTATCCAACAACTTCCACAATACTTCTCTTAGGCTCTATTATAGTTTTTTTTTTTTTTTTTTTTCTGTCAATCTATAAATTGTATACGTAAATCCTTTTGTTTATATTTGAACCTTTCCTTTAGGGGTCTCATTGAATAGATAGCTTTCATTATGTAGCTATTAGACATAGAACCAATTGGTTTTTAGAGAGCTTAGTTTCTCTCCTTTAACCTTTGCTCAATTACCCTCTTGCAAAGTTTCATAGTGCGACTCATTTTCTTGATCCCTCTATAAAAGTTTCATAGAACCAACTGGTTTTCTTGACTCCTTTAACCTTTGCTAGAATGCTTTGGGAAGATTATTGTTTTAGACAATATGGTCTCCTTTGTTTGAATATCTTGACAATATTACTAGAATATTTTATAGATCTTCTATATATTCTTTGTAATCTTTCCATAATTGTTTATTACCTTTTTAGATTAGTCAAAGACCCTACACCCATTGTATACCTTCTACATTATAATAACAAGAATAAAATATTCTCTTACTTTAATATCCTCGAAGGCTATAGGGAGGACTAAACCTAACAGTTGAGCATCACTATTCATCATGTCAAAGATAGAGTCTATTGTTGGTCAAAGGTTAACAAAAGTATTTGAAAGAAAGGAGGCTTCTTTATGTCTGGGTCAAGGGCATAGGAGATCGAGAATTTTTTTCTTGAACACATGTTGTCTAGATGTAACACTTGAATTTTTAGAAATAGATAAATCCAAGAGGAAATTGGATTTCTAAAACCATTGTAGAATAGAATGGTTTAATCATAGTTTCATAGAAATTGGAATTGAGTTCATATTCTAAATGGAGATTGAGATGAGGGGTTATCATAGTTCAAGAGGGATTGAGATTAAAGATGTAAATTTTGAGGATAAATAAGAAGAAAAACCTATGTATTAGCTGGTTAGGATTTGATAAGGATTATGGTTAATTGGGAAATTAGAAATAACCGGGGAAATTGAATGCGAAACTAAAGAGGAATTGGATGGACCCTAAGAAGCCTATAAATCCAAACTTAAGGAGGATTAAATCATCAAAACTTTGAGTAATGAAAAATAAAGTGGCTGGCTATCTGTGGATTTTCTCTACAAAGGGTTTGGTAAGTGGTTATGTTTGGAAAACTATTTTAACGTGATATAAATTCTCAATTTTGTTACTTGATATATATTTGAATTGTTGATTTGAAATTAAATTGAGAATGTAGAATTGTGAAATTACTTTGAAAAGTATGAAGAGAACATTGTGATTCTAGCATATGGAAATCTTATGTTGTGAACCATGATACGTTGGTAAACTCCAGGAAGAAAGGGGTATTGACTAGACTCAGGAAGAATATTGGATTACTTTGCGTGTTGATGGAATCCAAGAAGAAAGGGGTATTGGCTAGATCCGGGAAGAGTAATGGGTTACCTTATACAATTGGGCTCCAGGAAGATAGGGGGACTAGCTAGTTATTGACTAGATCCAAGAAGAGTACTAGGAGAACCCCTCTTGCAACAATGAATCCATAGTTTATCCTTGATATGGGTAAATGCATATTATGTAATGCGTATCAAAATCTCAGAGAATTGTTCTGATCATTTATTGCTATCCCAGATTTTATACCCCTCACCCAAAAAAAAAACAAGAAAATGAAACCATCTTAAGCTAAATGTAATGTAATGGCAATATCTAAGTGAAGTTTTTGAATGTACACGTGCAATTTCAGAACTTTAACAGTTTACTCCCCAAATGTAACCAGGTTCTAAATTTATTCTGTAAACCCCTTTCAAGTCACTTTAGGCAACTGCAACTTCAATTCTTCATGAAAAAATGACCAACAGTAACTTCTCTATTTTCTTTCCTTTCCCATTGGTTTTGGTGAAGTGGTTATTGGCCACAACTTAAGGTCTAAGTTACAGTACAACAATAAATTCACATTAAATTGCAGCTAACAAAAATTTGAAATGGAAGTGTTGCCTTCAGAAAGTATAAACTGCCTCACTTTGAGAAGTCATCCAAAAACAACCCAGTTAAAAACTCGGGTATCACTATTTGTTGAGATATGTGAGATTCTTGCAAGATATTTGGTATTTGGTTATATTTTGAATTTGAGTGCTGAATTTGAATTTTAAATTTCTAACCCATTCCAGTATATCAGAATCTGGTTTGATGGAGTAGAAGTAGGAAATCAGTTTTGTACAACTATATAAGGAGTTTCTTATTCTGCAGTAAATAAGAGAAAAAGAATCTAGAAATTCCAACAAATGGTAACAGAGCATTGTGAAAAAACAAAAGGAGAGGTAAAACCAAAGAGTTTCTCCTATGGCTTGAAATAGTGCAGCCTTGCCTCCACCACCTGTGTTTACCGGAGAAAATTACCATTTTTGATCAGTTAAAATGAAATCTTTTTTTTTTTTCCCTGGCCTATGATCTGTGGGAAATGGTTGAGAAAGAATATGAATTGGAGGAAGTAGAGTATCCTACTCTGCAGCAAATTGGGCAACAGAAGTATTTGTCATCAAGAAATTACAAAGCATTATCTTTCCTTCAAGTGAAGTCTTAGGCGCCATTTTTCCAAGAATACCTGCTACTACAACAGTGAAGGAGGCTTGGGATGTATTTGATGAGTTTGAAGGTTCAAAGAGAATATGAACAATCAAACTATTCAATCTGAAGAGAGAGTTTGATATGCTGAAGATGAAGGAAAATGAAAAGGTAATTGACTAAGTCACCGAACTTAATTGTTAACCAAATGAAGATGCATGGTAAAGAACTTGCAGATAAGAAGAAAGTTGAAAAGGTTCTTATCAGTTTGCCAGAGAGATTTGAAGCAAAAGTTTCAGCTTTGGAGGAGACAAAAGATCTCAATACTCTGATTGCTCAGTGAGCTTATTGGATCTTTGCAAGCCCATGAGCAAAGACATAATCCTAGGACCGTGGAAGAAAACGAAGCTGCATTCCAAGCGAGGCTAAAACCAAAACCATCATCTTCTAGGGATGGTAAGAAGCCAACAGGAAGGGTTGCAATCAAACTAAGTTGAGCCTCGACTCGACGAGCTAGTTCTAGGCTAGAGCTCGAGCCTAAGCCTTAAAGCCCGGCTTGAGCTCGACTTGGACTCGGCTCATCAAAAGGTTGACGAGCCAAGCTCGAACGACTGCTAGTTCAGGCTCGAGCTTGAATTTGTTAGAATATTTTTTAAAAACCTAATAATCTAATATGCATATAATCAACAAACATAACCTTAAATAAAACCTGATAATTAACAAACATAACATCAACATGATAATCAATTAATAATAACTTCAAAGTACAATAAACACAATATCGTTCATTTTAATTATATATACATATATTATATTATGTTAAATGATTAAATTAATACATATAATAATTTAAACATATTTAATTTAATTATATTATTATTGTAATTTAAAGTTTGATAACTTTATGTTAAATAATATATTTATATAATTATAAAAAAATGTATTAATGTATTTATAAATGAGTTTGTTCATGAGATATTTGCGAACTTCTAATCAAATATGTCTATGAGTCTCTAATCGAGTCTATTAGTATTTATGAGTTTTCTAATCGAACATATTGGCAAGCTTTAATGAGTCAAGCTTTATTGAGTTCAAGCTCGACTTGTTTACCTTAATGAACGAATTCAAATGAGCTTTTGTCAAGCTACGCCAAGCCGCTTGCAAACGGCTCAGCTCATTTGCGTCGCTACCAACAGGTGATAGATCAAGAAAGGTAAGCAGCCTGAAATTGGAAAAGGAGGTAAATTTTGTCCTTGTGGAATTTGCAAAAGGGCTAACCACCCGGAAAAAGATTGCTGGTATAAGGGAAAACCTAAATGTAGACATTACGAGAGGGGTTGGCCATATTGAGAGAAATTGTAGCCTGAAAGCAGCTAAACCAACAACAGGTTCAACAAGCGAATTTTACTGAAAATGAGGCTCAAGAGGAGATTGCTTTTTCATGGTTATGCAGATGAAAAGTTCTAATTCTGATCCATGATTTCTAGACAGTGCATGCGCTCAGCGTATGACTAGGGACACAGACTTGTTTACCAAACTAGTATCAGTTGAAAAGTCTGTTAAAATGGGCAACAGAGAGGTACCACTCACTGGCAGATGCACTGTGGCTATTCAGATTGCTTCAGGTATTAAATTTATTTCTGATGTCTTCTTAGTACCTGATTTGGATCAAAACTTGCTGACTGAGGGTCAAATGATGTAAAATGGTTCCTTTGATGTTTGAAAACAAGCCCAGTAGAGTAATAGATCCTGCTGGAATTGAACTTGCAAATGTGCCTATGGAAGATCGAAGGATTCCATTAAATGGTGACAGACTTGCCTAAAATTCATATTACTAATGAAGTATGTGAAAGTTGTCAGCGAGGAAAACAACATAGAATATCTTTCCCTACAAGTGGTGCAAGAAGAGCAAACGAGAAGCTTGAATTTGGTTCACAGTGATGCATGTGGACCAATCAGGGCTCCTTCACATGGTGGTAATATGTATTTCATTCTTTTTATTGATGATTACACCTGGATGACCTGGGTTTATTTTCTCAAACAAAAATCTCAAGTGTTTTCAGTGTTTGGGAAGTTTGTCCTTGGTTGAATCTCAAAGTGGCTGCAAATTAAAGACATTTAGGTCAGACAATGGAAAAGAATAGACTTCATCAGAATTCAACCAATTTTATGAAGACCAGGGGTCGAGCACCATCTATCAGCTATTCTCCACAACAGAATGGGTTCTCTGAAAAAAAAAAATGGGGCAGTACTTGAGATGGCTAGGTGCATGACTTCTGTGAAGCAATTACCAAAAGCCTTCTGGGCAGAAGTTGTTTATACCGCAGTATGCTAGCATAACAGGTTAGCAACAAGAGCAGTTCATGGCATGACACTGATAGAAGCGTGGAGTGGACATAAATCATCAGCGAAGAATGAGAAAGGAATCCTAGTTGGCTATATAGCTCACAGTAAAAAAGGCTATACAGTTTACCATATCAAAACTGGGAAAGTGTTCACCAACAGAGAGATCCAAATTTATGAAGATGCTTATTAGAATTGGGAGTCACATCAAGTAGAAAGAAAGCCTGTCGCATTCATTTTGAAAGGTGAAAATGTTGACTCTATTCATCAATCAGATTCGGAATTTGAATCTGATGAAGATACACCAGTGTGAGGAGAACCAAGTCTCTTTCTGAGATTTATCGAAGGTGTAACAGGACTATTGTAGAACCTACCATCTATGCAGACGCAAACAAGGTTGAAGAGTGGTATTCTGCTATGCAAGAAGAAATTGCAATGATAAAGAAAATTGATACTTGGCAGCTAGTTAGCAGACTCGAAATCAAACAAGCCCTTGGTGTTACAAGGGTATTCAGGATAAAATTAATTCGTGATGGTTCTATTCAGAAGTATAAAGCAAGACTCATGGTCAAAGGGTATTCACAGCAGCCAGGGATTGACTATGACGATACTTTCGCTCCTGTGGCCAGAATGGATAAAATCAGGATCTTAATTGCACTTGCAGCTCAAATGATGTGGGAAAACTATCATTTGGATGTCAAGTCAACGCTTTTAAATGGCCATCTAGAAGAGGATATTTGTGTTGATCAGCCTGAGGGTTTTGTTAATCAAGGCAGTGGAGATAGACTTTACAAGCTTCAAAAGGCCTCGTATGGACTGAAACAGGCTTGTAGAGCTTGGGTACAACAGATTAATTCTTATTTGTGCAACCAAGGCTTCAAAAGGTGTGAGAATAATGCTGCATCTTATGTGAAAAGATTTCTGATGGCAGAGTACTGATTGTATCTTTATATGTTGACGATTCGCTTGTAACTGGTACTGCCCCAGATGAATTGCAGAAGTTTAAAGCTGAGATGAAGAATTATTTGGAGACGATTAATCTTGGAGACATGAAGTACCTCCCAGAACTTGAAATTCATAAGGATGGAATTTTATCTCTCAACAAAAATATTCTCATGAAATTCTGAAGAAATTCAAAATGCAGGATTGTAAACCAGCTCGAATGCCACTGGTTTTGAATATGAAATTATCCAAAGAAGATGGTGATGATGCAACCACTTACAGAAGCTCGATTGGAAACCTACTGTACCTAACAACTACAAGACCTAATCTTATGCATTTAGCTAGTCTATAGTCAAGATTTTTACAAAGACCTAGTCAGGCTCACTATGGTGCACCAAAGAGGGTGCTCGGATATTTAAAAGGAATATTTCAACTTGGAATCTGGTATAGGCAGTCTGAAAATGGAAATTTGCGGCGATTTGTAGATAGTGACTGGGTTGGATCAGTTAAGGATATGAAGAGTACATCAGGTTTTGTTTTTTCATTGGGGACAGGTTCATTTTCATGGAATTCAAAGAAACATGAGGTTGTAGCATAGTTTACTGCAGAGGCAGAATATGTAACAGCAGCAGCTGCTGCTACCAACCAAGTTATTTGGCTGACAAAAATAAAAAAATCCTAGACGATTTGGGAATGGAGGCAATTGAGATTAGATGTGACAATAAATCAGCTATTGGAATTGTTGAACTTAGAAATCAGACCCATTAAACTCTTCTTGGATAAAAATAAATGTGTACAACATCCTCTTTTAAGGAGAGGATTATTAGCAAAGAAAGAAAGAAATAATTGACAGCATCCTACCATTATTATCTTTCTATATTTACATGATATTTACATAAAACACTGATCCTGGAATATTCTAAGATCAAGATTAGATCAGCACAATTCCAGCACTCCCCCTCAAAGCTGGTTTGTAGATGTCTTCCATAGCCAGCTTGCCAATAAGTTTATCAAACTGCTTCTTGTGGAGACCCTTGGTTAGAACATCAACAATTTGTTCTGTTGTTTGAAGGTATGGCATGCATATTATTCCAGCATCAATCTTCTCCTTGATGAAATATTTGTCCACCTCTATATGTTTTGTACGATCATGTAATACTGGATTATGAGCTATAGAAATAACAGCCTTGTTGTCACAATAGACTTTTATAGGTATAAAGTGAGAAAACTTCAGCTCTTCAAGTATTCGTTTGATCCACATTACCTCAGAAATTCCATGGGCAACAGCTCTAAACTCTGCTTCTGCACTACTTCTAGCCACCACATTTTGTTTTTTGCTTCGCCAGGTGACTAGGTTTCCCCCAACAAGAGAACAATAGCTTGAAGTAGATCTCCTATCATCAATACTTCCTGCCCAATCTGCATCAGTGTAGATCTCAACTTACAGGTGACCATGTTTCTTGAATATTAATCCTTTGCCAGATGTCCCTTTTAGATATCTTAGCATTCTGTAGACCACCTCGAAATGCTCTGGCCCTGGTGAGTGCATAAATTGACTTGACATACTAACTACAAAAGCAATATCAGGCCGCGTATGAGACAAGTAGATTAACGTGCCCACAAGTCTCTGATATTGTTCCATGTTCTCCACTTCTTCAGCTTTAGCAGCCTGTAGTTTCACACTAGGCTTAATGAGAGTCTCTGACACCCCGCAACCGAGTAAACCTGTTTCTCCAAGAAGATCAAGTACATATTTTCTCTAATTGACAAAAATACCTTCTTTAGATCTTGCAAACTCCATTCTAAGAAAGTATTTTAGAATTCACAAGTCTTTGATTTGGAACTCCTTCGCAAGTTTCTTCTTGAGGGATGGTAACTCTGTCTCATCATCACCAGTTAAAATAATGTCGTCAACATAAACAATCAAAATTGCAACTTTACCATCTTTTGAGTGTTTATAAAATATAGTGTGATCTGCCTAACTCTAAAGGAAGCCATAATTGATAATTGTCTTTCCAAAGCGTTCAAACCATGCTCTCAGTGACTGTTTGAGACCGTATAGGGATTTCTTTAGTCTACATACTTTGTCGCTCCCAAATTTCTTTTTGAATCCTGGAGGCAAACTCATGAAGACCTCCTCCTCAAGATCACCATTAAGAAACACATTTTTGACATCAAGCTGGTGTAGAGGTCAATCTGAATTTATTGCAAGAGACAACAGGACTCTGATAGAGTTTATTTTAGCAACAGGAGCAAAGGTCTCCTGATAGTAGTGCTAGTTCAATTCTTGGTAATAAAAAAGCTTAGGGCTTTAGTAGTACTAGTTCAATTCTTGTTCCAGATACAATTATGCTATGGCATCTTAGACTAGGCCATCCTAGTTTTGCCTATTTGAAACGTTTATTGCCTGAATTGTTTAAAGGAATGGATTATTCACTTTTTCAATGTGACAGTTGCATCTTGGCAAAAAATCATCGTTCTACATATTTACCAAAACCCTACCAAGCATCCAAACATTTTTATATAATTCATAGTGATGTTTGGGGTCCATCTAAAATTCCTACTCTCTCTGGCAAACAGTGGTATGTTACCTTTATTGATCATCATACACGTTTGTGTTGGGTTTATTTGATGCACAAAAAATCTGAAGTGGAATACTTATTCAAAAATTTTTACATTATGGTTGAAAATCAATTTCAAACCAAAATTGGTATTTTACACTCTGATAATGGCACCGAGTATTTTAACGAGCACTTGGGGGATTTTTGGAAAGCAAAAGGTATTCACCATACATCTACTTGTCGAAATACTCCTCAACAGAATGGCATTGCTGAACTTAAAAATAGGCATTTATTCGAAGTCGCACATGCTATAATGTTTTCTATGCATATTCCAAAATATTTATGGGGTGAAGCTGTTTTAACGACCTTCTATTTGATAAACAGGAAGCCCACTAAAGTGTTAAAGTACAAAACCCCTCTTGAGTGCCTGAAAGAAGTTTTTCCCAACACACGGTTACATTTAAATCTTCCTATCAAAGTTTTTGGGTGTACTGTGTATATTCATATCCCTCATCAATTTCGTTCCAAACTTGACCCTAGGGCTATCAAATGTGTTTTTTTGGGTTATGCCTCACATAAAAAAGGCTGTAAGTGTTATGATCCTCACACAAAAAAATCCATATCAGTGTGGATGTTTCGTTTTTTGAAAAATAACCCTATTTTACCCAAAATTCTCTTCAGGGGGAGACACATGAAGTTGACGATAATTTTTGGGGTGTTTCTGTTCCACTCCCAAATGCAATTTGTCCTACTCAAGAACCACATGTTTCTAATAATGGTCACTTGGGAGATTCTAGTTCTTTGGTGCCAAGTAAAGGGGTTTCTCATGCAGGAAGAGAAGTACTACAAACCAATCATCACAATCTGAATTCTGAACTTCAGGTTTATACTAGGCAGAGATTTCATCAAAGGAGTAAAGACCTTCAATCATTCTAACACGCCCAATCATCGTCCCCAAAGTCTAGTCTTGAAATTCACAATGAGAGTCAAAGAAAGTAACACGACAGTTAGAATCTTTGCATAGTTTACTATCCGACAAAAGATTGCAAGCTAATCTAGGAACATGAAGGACAGACGTGAGATGAATACTCTTAGTCAGTTTAATAAGTCCTTTTGCCGGCAATAGGTGAAAAACTACCATCGACAATTCTAATTTTTTCATTTCCAGAGCTAGTATAGGTATTAAAAAAATGAGAAGAACTAGTCATATGATCGGAGGCTTCAGAATCTATAACCCATGGAGAGAAATAAAGACAGGAAAGGGCGTTAGGTTTTCTACCTGTTTGTGTCAAGGAAACACTAGGAATACCAGATGAGGAATTGGATTTTAACAGCTGCAAAATTTGATCAATTTGCTCTTTGTTGAAGGGACCGGTATCAACCCCATTGGCAGTAGAGACCCCACGGTGGCTCTTGTCTCCTTGCTTACGGCTCTTCCAATTGGCAAATTTGCCATGAATTTTCCAACAAGTCTCACGAGTATGGCATGACTTATTACAATGGTCACACTAGATCACACTAGACCCGAGGTCGCTCATTGCTTTGACGCTGGTAATTTGCAGCCTTGTAGGCAGTAGCATCAGCAATTAGGGCATAATTTTCAAATGACTCACCAGTGGCCTTTTTTCCTAGTATGACACTCCTTCAGCTTTATTCTCTTCTAACTTTGGCAAATACGTCACCAATAAGCAGAAGAGGAGACTGGCCAATGATCCTTCCTCGCACTTCATCAAACTCGATATTAAGACCAGCAAGAAACTTGTAAATACGGCTATCTTCAACTAGTTTCTTGTGGTGGTTGCAATCATCTATAGATTTCCACTCATATGTGTTGAAGAGATCAAGATCTTGCCACAATCGCTTCAAAGAATGGAAGTACTTAGTGACAGAATTATCTCCTTGTCGAATCTCTCCTAGTTTCAGAGTTAATTCAAAAACCTGAGATTGGTTCCCCAGGTCAGAATACATCTAATTGACATTATCCCACAATTCCTTTGCAGTAGGATAGCACATATAATTGGAATTGATATCTTCATCCATGGAATTGACCAGCCATGTCAATACCATGGAGTTTTCAGCATCTCAAACAAAATGTGATGGGTCATCTGCAGCAGGTTCCTTCCTGTCCCCGGTAAGATAGCCAATTTTCCCTTACCCACGGATATACATCCGGACTGATTGAGACCAACGAAGAAAGTTATCACCATTTAAGCGGATAATGGTGATTTGGATAGAATGGGTTGGCTGGGTTGATGGCATTTTTGTTGGGACAGCAACGACAGAGATTTCAGAGGTAACTTCGGACATGGTTGAGGAAGACTAAATTGGTTGATAAGGTCAAGGAAGAAGCTGCCGGTGTAAGGGCGGCAACGACTCTGGGAGGCGGCGACAGCAACGCTGGGAGGTGGTGATAGCAGCGCTGGGAGGAGACGACGTTGGGAGGTGGCAGCACAGGGATTGCGAGCGATAGCACAGGAATCACGAGCGGTCGGCGGCGTCTGGGAAAGCGGTCAGTGGCGTCGGTGTTCTTTGGGGATGGCGTCGGTGGATCTGAGATTGATGGCAACTAAGAGTTATCGATGGAGATGGGCCAACAAATCCGAGATCGGCAGTGACTAAGGGTTACCAATGGAGAGGCGTTGGCGGCTTGGTCTTGGTGATTCCAGATGACTGATAGAGCAGCCTAGGGTTTTTTCACAGTGTACGGCTGTTATTTAGTTTGTCTCTAATACCAACTTAGAAATCAGACCCAGAAAACTCTTCTTGGATAAAAATAAATGTGTACAACATCCTCTTTTAAGGAGAGGATTATTAGCAAAAAAGGAAAAAAATAATTGATAACATCCTACCATTATTATCTTCTATATTTACATGATATTTACATAAAACACTGATCCTAGATCAAGATTAGATCAGCACAATTCCAGCCGTTAAAAACCCTGTTCAGCATGGGAAAACGAAGCACATCAATGTGAAGTTCCATTGTATAAGAGAAGAGAAGAATACTGAAATTAAGCTTGGTCGTGGCAATTTAGAGGTACAAGTTGCTGATATTTTGACCAAGTCTCTTTCTAAAGCAAGGTCTCAAATATTGAGAGAAATCCTTGGGATTTCCAGAAAAAATCTCGAGGAGTATTAAGATATATGTGAGATTCTTGCAGGATATTTGGTATTTTGGTTATATTTTGAAGTTTAGTTTTGAATTTGAATTTTAAATTTTGTAATCCATTCCAGTATATCAGAATCCGGTTTAATGGAGTAAAAATAGGAGAACAAAAAATCTAAAAGTTCCAACACTATTGACAGATCAGAATTAAGAAATTATTTTTTTGGCTCCTCAATCATAAAGTGGCAATAATACAAGTCATTTTTAGAACATAGCATATTCTTTCGCAAGAAGCTAAATGAGGAAACATAATTCTTTAAGAACCACTTACCCGTGGTTGAGACTTGTTCACTCTCCTTGCCATGTCATCATCATCTTCTTCATCATCTTTGCTCATAAGCATTTTATGGACTGAAGACGAAGAGTTACCTGATTTTCTTCCCTGCTTAGAAGCCGGTATAGAACTTCTACCTCTTCCCCTTGGAGCGGCTCTTTTGCGTCCTTTGCCTTGATGATTTTCACAATTGTCCTTTTAAAAAAGATACCAAATTGGCAAGGTAAGAGCAAGAAAATAAATTGAAATTACTTCCTGTATGCTAATTGTTGGCTTGGCTTGTCTTGAATAAATTATCTGCTTTTAAAATTTAAATGATTTGATTACTACAAAGACAAGATTTCTCCAAAATTTTCTTCTCATCTCTTGCTCAACCATTTTTTTTTTGTTAGCAAGGGCCAAACGGGGTGCATGGACCAGCATGCAAGTGGTGCAAGTATAGTGGGAATAAACTAATGCATGGAAACAGAAAACAAGAACTGGCTAATGTAATACTTTAATCTAACATGGCGTCACAGGATTTGTATGAATCATGCAACTTGGTGCATGACACAGAAAAATTAAGACCCTCGATACACACCCAGAAAATATAAAACAAAGAAGGGCATTCATACTGAGCTGTCGTTGACCTCATGTACTCCATTATTCCCTGCTTCATCACTTGAACCAGAATCCACATTATCCTCATCATCAGCAATATTTTGCACCGATGCAGATCTGAAATAACACAGTTAGATAAGAAACTTTCTCTGGAAAGGGTAGACAATTTCATATAATTGCTAAAAGACAGCAAGTTTTAGTGCATTCCAAAATCATTCTAGTTCAGGCAAAGTCTTTGTGAAATGAGTAGGTCAACACCAAGGAAACATGGTAAACCAATTAGAATTTTTAACAGAATTTGCTTCTTCTATTGCGTAGTCACATCTACATACAGATTAGATAAATAAATAGCCCACCACTAGCACCAGAAATGACTGCAATTTTCAATTTATACTAAGAAAAACCAAATTAATCTGCTCAACTGCAATGATAGTGTATCAAATTTAGGTAGGTGACTTGTCAAATTCTGTACAACCAGGACAAGAAATGAACGCAGGCAAACAAACAAGTAGCAAAAACCTTCGGATTGCCTTTCCTCTAGTTTATTATTTCTTCTAGTTAGGTCTAGATAATTTATCTTACTTGCAGTGGATATTGTTTAAACCACCATCTCATCTAAAAACTTAAACTAGTAGATAGAGAGTTCACTTATCTTTATATTATTATTTTTACTCTCAACAGATGTGTCCACAGGTATGTCAAACATAATATTCTTTTAGTTTTGCTAATCATAAAGGGAATTCTTATTGTGTTTTTCTTTTTTATCACCATTCTTTTGGTCAATCAATAAAGATATACAAATGTAACACTTGTCTATATTTAGTCAACATCAGAAGGAAGAACACCCCCCCCCCCCCAAAAAAAAAAAAAAAAACTACTTAGACATTCACTGCAATCCCCTTTAACCACAAAATATTTATTACAGGGGACCCACACACTAAACAGTTACTAAAGCCATCATGCACAACCAAAATGAGAGAGAGAGAGAGAGAGAGAGAGAGAGAGAGAACACTGTTACGGTAGCTAGTTGTTAAGTGAAGATAACAGTGTATTTGGGCTATTAGAATGTAAATAATCGTTGAGCATAGCTGGGGAAAATGTCCCAGCGTGCAGGATCGCGTGAAGCCCACCCCAGCGCACACTGTAGCCACTTGTAAGTGCACATGGCCACTTGTTCATGCACATGGGCGAGACCCAACGGCTTTTGGCGCCCAAACGAGCTTGATCAGTATATATAACTGATTAAGAGCACCTTAATGGGGATGTTGAATGAAATCAGGAAATCAGTTTCCTTCTTAATTCATTTCCCTCCTAAATTTCACTCTCCTTTTTCCCTCCAAATTCTCTCAAGTCTTCTCTCTCTTTTCCTCTCGCCATTCTCAATTTCACTTGTCAAATCAAGAATCTGACAAATTGGTATCAGAGCCAGCCCCATGGCTTCCAGTGCAAGCGAACAACGATGGAGGTGACGTCGACATTGCAATGTTCGCCCAAGACTAGCAAAGGCTAGTGCACAGCCTGCCGTTGTGGGCGCCAGGCAGCGGAGTGTGGTGGTATGTTATGGTCCACTACAAGATATGAGACTTGTCCCACATTGGAAGTTTAGGCTTCTGATGTGGGTTTATAACCTCTTGAGCACCCTCCCCTTAACAGTTAGCTTTTGAGGGTGAGTTCTTCCCGAGAGTTGTAACAAACACCTTCTCTAAGTACTTTTTTTAGGCCATAATGATTGTATATAGTCTCATTCCAGCCAATCCGGAAGAAACATAAGGTTAATGGAACATGAACGCAGAATACAGACACAATTCTGCAGTGTATGAAACCATTTGAGATTTAAATACTGTATGAGAGGTTTTAACATTAATCCTAAACACATAAATGGGCAACACCTAATTATCATTGTTATTAAAACCGGCCCAATCATCAAATTGACTGGGATGCAGGGTCACTAGTGTGACCAGTGGTTCACTGTTTGAATCACTAGTTTAGAAAATTATGTAAATATAATAATGTCACTGTATAGGTCATATGAATATATTGTTCAGAAATTATTATTTGTTAACATTAAAAAAAATATTAAAATAACATAAAAACATGAATGCATATAAAGACAAACTAAAAACACAAAAATATACCTAAGATGTTCAATCTCATAACAATAAATGCATATAAAGTTTGATACAAGCTACTGATGATGGAAGCAAACCCATGGTTGGATGGGAATGGTCTTTAGCAGGGGTTCTGAAGCAAAGAGCTTGCACTTAGCAGAGATTGTGGATTTTGAGAAAAGGAGTCAAGCTGTTTCAATCTTCTCTCTCTCTCTCTCTCTCTCTCTCTCTCTCTCTCTTTTCTTTCCTTGTTTTTTTTTTTCTCCTTTATAAAGACTAATTTGACACCCATAAAGAAAATAGATCTTTAAAAATTGTGGGTTATTCAGTAGTTTGGATAAAAATCAACATCAGCTGGTTTTTTCAGTTTTACTGATTTGCAAAGAACTAGCTGGTTTTGACTGATTTTGTTCGGTTTTAATACATCTCTGCTCTTTTACCAAACTGGACCTTCCTGGTATCAACTCATGGCCCAACCAGTGGTCAGTTCAGTAATAATTATGCTAATTATACGTTCATGAAGTATGACATCTAGCAAGTTAAGATATAAATTTGCTAGATAACTCCTCAAATTCGAATATGATAGAGATAAAGTCTTTCAGATAAAACCCAATTTGACTGTGAATAGGAATAGGAATAGGAGACCTAATCCAGTTAGAGTTATTTGCTCCACCCATTAATTATGACTCGCGAAATTGGCCTGCTTGGCAAGGGCATCTAACCATGCCTTAGGGGCTGACTGGAATGTCCATTATAATAATATAAGTTGCCCCTTCTAATGTTTTAATTACTAGATGAATTGGTCATAAGCATTCAATAAGAGGGATCTAACATGCAAATAGAAAGGTCCATTCTCAATTCATGAGCATGTTCCTTCACGGTGACCTTTCCTTCACACATTCCTGAAAATAACATCACATTGACGGATAATTCTTGCATTGTTGAGGATTTTACACAACTCTTCATCCAAAAGTTCTCATCCCACACTAAAATGATATCATGTTACTAGAGCTTATAAACTGTCAGGGAATGGGCCCAGTAAAGTGTCAATTCATATTACACCTACCCAATTTCTAAACCCATTTTCTGCAAATGAAGAAACAAAATAATAAACTAAGACAACCACAGAATAAGGAGCATAGCAGGACAAAAATCATCATGTTAGAAGACTGCCCTAAACAATGTTAGGGAATGGGTCCCACAACACAAACCAACATATGAGATAAGGGCACAAAGAAAAAGTTGCTCAGCAAGTTCTTCCTAACTACTTCACCAATATTACCAATAGTAGAGGTGTGACACATGCAAATTTTTCTAATTAATAGAGGCAGAACAAAGAAAAATAGAATTACACATTAATGACTAATTAACAAAAAATACATAAAAAACTTGTAATATTATAATGTTATAGTTTCCCTATCATAGCTTGCTCATATACATCAGTTTTATTTGATATGAAGTCACATTTCCTTTGTAAGAGCAAGTATGCGTATTTTTTAATATCTAAATAATACATTTCATGAATAATACTCATATCAACTTAATTTAGTTTAAAAAGAATAAACATATAATTATAAAAGTTTTAAAAATTAACCAATTCAGATGGACCTAATTTAGTAATATAACATTTATCTTTATGAATGTTTCCTTTCCAATAATTTTCAATTGTAGCTTCCTAATTCCTCACCCTGCATCATAATGCAAATTGGACTTGACTGAGTTTATCAGGAATTAAAAAGATAGATTGTACAAACAATTACTGTTTAAAGACAATGAGAGAGAATTAAAAAAAAAAAAAACAAAAAAGATAACTGCTTCTCAAATAACAAATCTGACTATATGTGATAGTAACATAATCACCTCTGTGAGTGGCGGATCCCAATAGCTGCATCAAGAGTAGTCTGCTTTAACTTACTAGAGCCTCTGCCTCTACCCCTGCCTCTTCCTCTTGAAGATGTCTTGGCAACTCCTGGTGGATCATGAGAGGAACTGAAAGGTATTGATGATCTTTTCCTGCCTCTAGTTGCAGACTTTGAAGTAGAGAATTGATTGGTATCCTCATCATCACTAAAGGAAACTGCACTTCCAACTCCTGTACTTTTACTTCCGAAGTCCTGAGGGGGAGGGAAAGAAAGATGCTCTGACTTTATATACAGCCCACTATAGCTATAAAATGGATGGGAAATTTAGCCTGGTACAATAATCATCCATGCAAACTCTATGCAACATGATAAAGGTGAAAGAATTACCCCCAAGGGATGTGCAGTATGTGTGAATTCTGGAGCTTCTTTAGAGCACAGTGACCTTTCCTTCACACGATCCTGCAAATACCAATATCACATTGACAGATAATTCTTTCCCCAGCGAGGAGTTTACACAACTCTTCATCCAAAAGTTCCCATCCCACACTAAAAGGATATCACGTTACTAGAGCTTATAAACTGTCAGGGAATGGGCCCAGTAAAATGTCAACTCGTATTACAGATACCCAATTTCTAAACCCATTTTTTGCACATGAAGAAACAAAATAATAAACTAAGAAAACCACAGAATAAGGAGCATAGCAGGATAATAACCATCGTGTTAGAACACTGCCCTAAACAATGTTAGGGAATGGGTCCACAACACATATCAACATATGAGATAAGGGCGCAAAGAAAAGGTTGCTCAGCAAGTTCTTCCTAACTACTTCACCAACATTACTAACAGTAGAGGCGTGACACATGCAATTTTTTTTAATCAATAGCAGTAGAACAAAGAAAAATATAATTACAAATTAATGACTAATTAACAAAAAATATGTAAAAAAACTGATAATATTATAATGTTATAGTTGTCCAATCATAGCTTGCTCATATGCATGTTTTATTTGATATGAAGTCACATTTCTTTTGCAAGGGCAAGTATGTGTATCTTTTAATATGTAAATAAGATATTTCATGAATAATACTCATATCAACTTAATTTAGTTTAAAAAGAAAAAACATATAATTATAAAAGTTTCAAAAATTACCAATTCAAATGGGCCTAATTTCAGTAAGGAATCATTTCAGTTTAAATGGGCCTAAAAATTACCAATTCAAATTACATATAATTATAAAAGAACATTTATCTTTATGAATTTTTCTTTTCCAATAATTTCAGTTGTAGCTTTTCTGATTCTTCACAATGCATAATAATGCAAATTGGAATTGATCAAGTTAGTTAAAAAGATAAGACGGTGTAAACAATATCATTTAAAGACAATATTGTAGTAATAAAATACTCTTCCCTGGATTCAATTCGTATAAATCAGAGTTTGACGGATTGTTGGAAGTTTAGATTGATGCTTGCTCTGATACAAATTTGATGCAAAACAGCCAGAAATTTATGAAAGATTGAAGAAGAAGAAGAGAATAATTGCAGAAGAAACAAAGAGCAAGAGAAGAAGTTGAAGAAGAGGAGACCTGAGAGAGAGAGAGAGAGAGAGAGAGAGAGAGAGAGAGAGAGATCCATGTCAATCAAAAGTCTAATATCTATCACATCATAAGCCTATTTATAGTATGAAATCCTAACTAAAAGATAATTATCCTAACAAAATAAACAAAAGTCATAAAAAACTTAAATCTAAATCTAAAATCTGAATTCCAAAATTCATATTACACTTATATCCTAATATCAAACATTAAAATTCAATAACCATAATTTCTCATCATGGACCTTCTGTATTTTATATAGTAGGTAGAAACGAAATTTCTGACCACAAAAATAGCAAAGAAAAAAGGGAAAATATTAAACTAGAGAGAGAGAGAGAAACGCCTTGGCCAGGAGATGTTAAATAAATAAAAACTGGGAAAATCAATTTACAGAAAAGCAAATGCTTGCTATTAATTTTTAATTTTCCTACTCTCCTAGCTAGAGGTTACTTAACAATACATTTACTTGATCAAATACCATAAAACCTCTCATGATTTTCACCCTTACTCATACTTAACTTTAATAATAAAAAAGGATGAAAATTTGCAACAGGGTCAAACCTAATTATAACTATTAACAAAGGGAGATGGAGAAAATGATTTTCTCTATGTTCTATCTCAAATTGATACATGGATTCCCCCTTTGGATTTATAGAGGAAGAGAACAACATAAAAGAAAAGGATAAAAAAAGGAAAGAAGCATATGCCTAACATATACTCTATCAGTAAAATATTTCTACACTCCCCCTCAAGTTGGCTTGAAGATATCTTCCACGGCAAGTTTGCTCACTAATTTTTCAAAGTAATTTTTGTGTATCCCCTTTGTAAGAACATCGGCAACTTGATCAACTGCTTATCCCATTATTAATTTTCTCCTTTTGTCCACCTCTACATGCTTTGTCCTGTCATAAAGTATTGGATTATGGGCAATGGAAATCGCAGCTTTATTATCACAGTAAACCTTAGCTAGTAAGGGAGCGGAGACCTTTAAGTCCTCTAGAAGTCTCTTTATCCACATGACCTCACAAATCCCGTGGGCAAATGTACGAAATTCAGCTTCAGCACTACTTCTGGCCACTACATTTTGTTTCTTGTTCCTCCAAGTGATAAAATTACCTCCCACAAAGATGCAGTATCCCGATGTAGATCTTCTATCAGTAACACTGTCTTTCCAGTCTGCATCTGTATAAGCCTCTATGTAAAGATGTCCACGTTTTCTGAAGAGCAAACATTTTCCAGGAGTTCTCTTTAGGTACCTTAGAATTCTGTAGACAACTTCAAAATTGTGAACCTGGTGAGTGCATAAATTGACTTACTACACTTACTACGAATGCTATATCAAGTCGAGTGTGGGACAGATAAATGAGTCTGCCCACAAGCCTTTGATATTTCTCCCTTTTTACCACATCTTTGGCTTCGACAGGTTGTAGCTTCAAATTAGGTTCAATGGGAGTTTCAGCTATCTTACACCCAAGCATTCCTGTTTCAGTGAATAAATCCAAGACATACCTACGTTGGTTGACAAAGATTCCCTCCTTAGATCTTGCAAACTCCATCCCAAGGAAATACTTTAGGGGTCCCAAGTCCTTGGTCTCAAACTCATATGCTAATTTCCTCTTAAGTTCTTCAATCTCTCCCCTGTCATCACCAGTCATTATTATATCATCCATATAGACAATTAAAATTAGTTTTTTTACCGTCACTAGAGTGCTTGAAGAACATTGTGCGGTTCGCTTGCCTCTAAGTATAACCATAGCTTTTTACTGCCTTTCCAAACCTTTCAAACCACGCTCTTGAAGATTGTTTCAAACTATACAAGGATTTTTTTAGACTACATACCTTGTTGGTACCAAGCCTCTTCTCAAATCCAAGTGGGAGGTCCATATACACTTCTTCCTCTAAATTGTCATTTAAGAAGACATTCTTTACATCAAATTGGTGTAGAGGCCAATCTTGGGCCATCATGAGAGAGAGGAGGACTCGAATAGAGTTTATCTTTGCCATTGGAGCAAAGGTCTCTTGATAGTCAATATCATATATTTAGGTGAACCCCTTGACAACAAGTCTTGCCTTATACTTCTATATTGTTTCCATCTTCCTTACATTTTACAGTGAAGACCCATTTACAACCTACAGTTGTCTTGCCTCTCAGTAACTCCACAATCTCCCAAGTCTTGTTCTTTTTAAGAGCATTCATCTCCTCCTTTACGGCTAGCTTCCAATTCGGATCACCTAGAGCATTCTGAATTGTTCTTGGTACATGCAAGTTAGAAATATTTAAAAGAAATTCCTTGTGGCTATTGGACAGCTTTTAATAGGACAAGTATTTGGCAATAGGATGTTTAGTACAAGATCTTACTCCTTTTCTAGTGGCAATGGGGACATCAAGATCAGACAAATCAACTGAGGAAGAATTTAAAGGAGTAAGTTTAGAATTACCCTGAGTGGAAGAAGGATCATCATTCGAAGATGCCAACTGCTTAATAACTGGAAGGATATTTGGATCAATAGCATTTCTCTAATGTGGAGGGAACGTCCGATATGGTGGTGGTAGGGATTGATGATCTGTTGACTAGTAAGTGACTACACATTGCAGATCTCGTCATCATTTGCCTTTTAATCTAGGTTGGCTGAGTTCGTTGGATCTGTATGGCAGATTTGGGAGTTGGATCTTGCCTAATGAGTCAACTTTGGTTGACCAAATTTGAAATGGGTCGTTGCTAGGTGGGTCGGATCTGACCCAGATCTGGCAAGGATCTGGGTTTGCTAAAGTTGTGGCCAGCACCAATGGAGAAATCCAATCAGCGGCAGTGGTTGAATGACAGCTAAAATGGCCGACGGACTAAGATGATGGTAGTTGATGGGGAGGCCGACGGTCGTCGCAGTTCGACCAACAAACAGAGGGCTTCGACGGTGAAGAAGCCCCAGTGATCTAGAGTGTCAACTAGGGTTGGGTAGTAGCTGTCGAAGTTAGACGACAGTCGGATTTGAGCGATAACAATGGCCGATCTGGATGGCGTCGATCGATTGTGAGGCGGCAGTCGCTGGATCTGAGGGACAACGATCGATCGAGAGGCAAAGGTGGCCAATGAATTTGGATGACAAAGGTCGATTCAAGGCGGCAATGGCCGGATCTTGACGAAAAATAGCCGGATCTGACGAAAATCGACTGGGTCTGGAGTGATGGTGGCACAGCTGGAGCAGCGGGGGCCTTAGGACACAACAGTGACAGCGGCCGAGGTCGGATCTTGGGTCGACGATGGCTGATTCTTGGGGTATGGCAAAAGGATGAAAGATGCCTAGGATTTCACCAAGGAACGGCTGTGATTGATGGGCTGCCTAGAGTTTCACAGTGAACTGTTGTGATTTACTCCCTATATCCTTGCTTTGATACCATATTAACAAATGGAGATGGAGAAAATGATTTTCTCTATATTCTATCTCAAATTGATACATGGATTCCCCCTTTGATTTTATGGAGGAAGAGAACAACATTAAAGAAAAGGATAAAAAAAGGAAAAAAGAATATGCCTAAAATATACACCATCAATAAAATATTTCTACAATAACATAAAAGGAGAAGCGTCGAATTGGCCACCATACTTTGGCCCAGTGGCTAAATTGGCCACTATAGTTGTACTTCAAAAAAGGCCAAATAGACAACTATAACTTTAGACTAGGGACCACGTTAGTCATTTTGGTATAAGCCATTGTACTCTAAAAAAGGGCCAAATAAACCATAGTAGTTTTATACGTAGGGCCAAATTTGCCATTGTCGTAGACATTGTCTTGACACTATTAGGCGGCATTTGAATTTGTTGATTCCCAAAGGATGTAGATTCACAAAGGAAAGGCTGAGGAAGGTTGACTAATTATCCATCCTAAGTTTGGAAGCTGATATAAACTTTAGGGTTTAGAAATTGCTAAATCAATTTAGGATACTTTCCTAAATCTTGTATAGACAATCTTTCCTAGTTTTTTAACCTTTGTAATCTTTACTATGATGTAATTTCTCAACCCTATAACTAAGGTTGTATTGTTTTTGTGAAAATGTGTGAAATTATTCCATTCTCACATGGTATTAGAGCCATCGTGATCTACCCTCGTTATCCTCTTGGTTTGATTTAATCACTATGTGCCTTCATTGCCACAGTTTTGTTTTCTTTTCGCACTCTTGTTCAGTGATTAATCTCTCCAAATATGTTAGAAATTCTGAAACCACTCCTTCCATGGCAATGGGAGAGGTTGTCCCATTTGATCAGCCAACGGAAATCCTCCTACTAGTGAGCTATCGAGAATGCATCATTCCTATCGTTTAGATGGAAGAAACTACCTTTAGTGTTCACAGCTTGTAAGAACTTTCTTAAAGAGGCTAGGGAAGATAGCTCATTTGACTGAACCAGGGCCCAAGACCTTAGATCCCACATTCACAGCATGGGATATTGATGATTCAATGATCATGTCCTGGCTTTGGAGTTCTTATTCTAAAGTACATGATGCCTCGACAATCTTTGCTATTAAGGTAAAGATAAGTGGTACTAAACAAGGGTTATTGACTGTAGTTGACTATTATAATAAGATGAATGGATATTGGCTTGAGCTAGATCAAGATGTTAAGATGGTGTGCAGAGAGAATGCAACCACCCTTATTGCCATACTTGAACGAGATAGAATTATAGAGTTCTTGGCTAGTCTTAATGTCGAGTAAGATCAAGAGTATTAGTTTTTGGAAGAGAAAAACTTTCATCTCTCAATTAAGTTTTTTCTATGATCCGGAGTGAGGAGTATCGAAGGATAGCTATGCTCAATGAGTCCAATTCTGAGGGGTCAGTCCTAGTGACTAATAAGGTGGATGGATCTAGATTCAAGTCTCAGCAAAGAAAGATGTGATTGCTTTTGTGTTGTCATGTGTAGTCTGTCAATGCTGCAAACATGAACAGGTTGCCTACCCCAATTTATTGCAGTCATTGGATTTTGAAGAAATCGATGAAAAGAAATGAAGTTCACAATCAAAATCGTATTTCAATCAATAGGATACATTCCCTATTAATAGGGAAGAGGACACACTATAGGAAAGTTCTATGAAAGGAAAGATAAATATGCTACACAATATACAAGGAAACCATATATACAACTTACAGACTTACAAATTTAGGAAACTATTTTAAATTATGATCACATCCCTAATCTTGGAGAGAATCCAATATATTTTTAGAAAGGCTGCTTGCAAACTTTCTCCTCCAAATCGTGTGTAATCTCGTGATTCATCCAACACTCCCCCTCAAGCTAGTGAATGAATATATATCATTCCCAACTTGCTTATAAGCTCTTCAAATCTCTTAATAGATAAGCCTTTTGTTAACACATCTGCAATTTGATTTGTTGAAGTAACAAAGGGCATGCATACCTCCTTGGATTCCAACTTCTCTTTAATGAAGTGACGGTCAATCTCAACGTGTTTGGTCCTGTCACGTTGCACAAGGTTATGTGCAATGCTGATAGCGGACTAATTTTCACAACACAACTTCATAGGTCCATTGCTAGGGATTTTCAGGTCTTCCAACACTATCCTTAGCCATAGTAGCTCACATAGACTGAGGGTCATTGCTCTAAACTCCGCCTCTGCACTGGACCGAGCCACCACACTTTGTTTTTTACTTCTCTAGGACACCAAGTTACCTCCAAGAAAGACACAATATCCTATAGTTGACCTTCTATTCACCAATGAGCCCCCATAGTCAGCATCTATATATCCTACAACTTCCATTTCCTTCCCTATTATGAACAACAAGCCTTTCCCAGGAGTTGTCTTAAGGTAGCATAGGATCCTTCTTACTGCTTGCATATGTTCCTCAATGGGATTATGCATGAACTGACTCACCAAATTGACAACAAATGCAATGTCAGGCCTAGTGTAAGATAAGTAAATTAGACGTCCCACTAATCTTTGATACCTTCTATCATTATCCTAGGGCTTAAGCTAGGATCAGTTTGGGAATCGGAAGAATTCAATTCAACTACGGCCAAGAATAGAAGGAAATTAAGGAGGAAATGGGAAGAATGAGGGAGAGATAGAAGAACAGAAGAGAGAGGGAGAAGAACAAGAGAGGAAGAATGGTAGGGAGAAGAAATTAGAATTTCAATTCCATAATTTTTCAGTATACCCCAACAAACCAATAGCAGTAGCCTTATATAGGCATTACGAGCTCAATAGCGGCCTAACACATGCACCCCATGTGCTTCTAAAATATCTCCTAACTATTATTATAATACTATTACTATACTGTCCTTTACTTACTACTTGGGTGGACACCTTCCTTTCTCCACAGCTGGCTATTAGAATCTCCTAGCTATAGATTAGGCTCTAAAGGAGTGTCTGTTGTCCTACCACCAAGCATCCCTATTTCCTCTAGCAATTCCGTGGTGTATTTCCTTTGGGAGAGAAAAATACCATCCTTAGAGTAGGCCACTTCTATTCCCAAGAAGTACCTAAGTTTACCAAGATCCTTGATGTCAAATTCACGAGCTAGATCCTTCTTTAGTTGTTGCTCCTCAAAATCATCTCTTGTAACAATGATATCATCCACATACACCAACAAAGTTGTTAGACTACCTTCCTTTGAGTGTTTGATAAAGAGGATATGGTCTCTCCTACTTTGCCAATACCCCATGGACTTCATAGTCTTTGAAAATCTGTCAAACCAAGCACTTGGGGATTGTTTTAGTCTATAAAGGGCTTTTCTTAGCCTGCAAACCTGCCCTACAACACCATTATTAAAACCCAGATGTGGTTCCATAAAGGTTTCCTCTTCTAGATCACCATGCAAGAAAGCATTTTTAACATCCAATTGTATCAATTGCCAACCATAACAACTGGCTAAGGATAGAAGGATTCTTATAGTGTTCATTTTTGCCATTGGTGTAAAAGTTTTCAAATAATCAATGTTAAAATCGAGTGCTTAAATCATCCAAGAATCACTCAATAACCTCACCGAAATCAATCACCAATTCAAATAGAAAGTAAACAATAAGAACATAATTGAAATAGAATAGAGAGGCAAACCAAATTGCAGAACACACGATATACCCTGGTTCATGCCATTTACATGGCACTACATCTAGCAATCCAAGAAGAGACCAATCCACTAAGAACGTATGAAATCAGTGCAAGAATAACCCTCTCTCTCGCCTCCACTTGCCTCTCGAATACAATCCTATAATCGAAGACAATAAGAACTATATTCTCACAGCTCTCTTTCTCACTTCTCACTGCACATGAACACAAGGGAATGAGATGAATGACTGATTGATGATGTACCCAACATCCGCACCCTTCTATTTCTAAACTAGGAGGGCAGAACTTCCTAAGGAAATATAACTAACTTGTATAAAGTCTAAACTACCCTTATTAATAAAAATTAGTTACATTTAAACCCTGTAAGCTAACTGCCACCGATCATCTTCAATTTCTCTCTGATTTCTTCTAGACTTCCAGTCCAACAACTCAGGCAAAACATCACAATCAACACCATAGGTTTGAGTATACCCTTTGGCAACCAATCTAGCTTTATATCTCTCCAAGGTGCCATATGCATTATACTTAGCATTAAATACCCATCTACAACTCATAGGTTGCACCCCTTTTGGTTTAGACACCATGTCCCATGTCTAATTTTTCTCTAGGGCCCTCATTTCCTCTTGCATAGCATGCACCGAATTCTGATCCTATAATGCCTCCTCCATAGTCTTAGGAATAGCTAGAGTCAAGGGAAGAGATGAAACACATGTGCTTAGGGGACAAACGATGGTAGGAAATGAAATTGGCTATAGCGTGTTTAGCTCAGCTCCTAACTCCCTTTCTAATGGTAATAGGCAGGTCCAAATTAGTGTGATCAGTAGTAGACAAAGATTCAATGGACTGAGATAATTCCATACCTAACTGTGGGGAGGAAGTTGGTTCTTGTTGAGCACATTGAGTAGGTTGATTCCTCCTTTTATACACATAGGGTGACCCTTTGAACCTTGCAGGAGAACCTGGGATAGAAGGGAATAACTCTTGAGATGTTACCTCTTTAGAAGCTGGACATGGAGTAAGAGAGATAGGAGAAGAAGAATCAGTGGGAAGAGAAGAATAAGTGTCCGTGGGAAGAGAAATTGTGGACCGGGGGTCATAGGATTGAGTGGGAGATGGCTGAAACACTGATTCCAAACTTGAAAAGACTTGGTCACCACCTAGACTCTCCCCCTGGTACCTAGAAACACAAGGACGAAAGAAGGCTTGTTTTTCCACAAAGGTGACATCTTTAGAGGTAATAAACTTCCTAGTGAGAGGATAGTAGCATTTATAACCTTTTTGAGTAGAGGAATAGCAAAGAAAGACACAACGAAGAGCCCTAGGATCAAATTTGTCCCAGTTTTTCTTAGACACATGCACAAAGGCCACACACCCAAAGACCTTAAGTGGGAGAGGAGAATGAAGAGAGAGATCTGGAAAATGAGTGGCAACATAGTGAAGAGGACTAAGATTCCCAAGCACCAGAGAGGGAACCCAATTAATCAAGTGGGTAGCAGTTAGCACAGCCTCACCCCGAAAGGTTTTAGGAACAAAACTCTGATGCAAAAGAGCTAGAGTCACATTGAGAAGATGACTCATTTTTCTCTCAGCAATCCCATTTTATTAGGAGGTGTCAATACAAGAGGATTCATGAAGAATTCCTCTTTGTTGAAAAAACTGATTGAGAGTCTGATTAAAGTAGTCCCGGGTATTGTCAATTCTGAGTTTTTGAATTAATACCCCAAATTTGGTGAGAATCATCATATAAAAGGACCACAAGACACTACTAAGGGCTGCCTTCTCTTTTAATAAGTAAACCCAAGTCATTCTAGTGCAATCATCAATAAAAGAAACAAACCATTTTGCCCCTAAACAATTGGGAATTTTTTAGGGTCCCCATATAGCAAAATGCACCAATGAAAAAGGAAACAAGGACAATTTATTATTGACAGCATAGGGAACTCTATGATGTTTGGACACTTCACACACATCACAGTGAAAATCACTAATATTTAGACCATGAAAGAGTTTAGGAAACATAAATTTCAATAGAGAAAAAGAAGGGTGCCCTAGTCTAAGATGGTGAAGCCATACATCCTCTTTTATAGAATTTGAATGGGAAACATGGGTTAGGATAGATTGATCTCCTGCAAGGGGATCATAGGTATGTTGTTGCTGCAAGTAGTACACCCCCTTGTGTGCTCTAGCAACACCAATTGTCCAACCCGTGGCCAGATCCTGAAACACACAATCATAGGGTGAAAAGATCACACAACAATTGAGGTCTCGTGTCAATTTACAGACTAAAAGAAGATTGGTAGAAATGCTAGAAACATAAAGAACATGCTGCACTTTAAAAAGAGGTGTGAGGCTCACTTTGCCATGCCCAACAATGGGAACAAATTGGCCATTGACTACTGTAATATTTTTGGAGTTGTTCAAGGGTTCATATGTTTCAAAAAACTTTAGGTTAGGAGTCATATGACCAGTATTTCCAGAATCTAATATTCATTACTTATTCCTAGGTATTTTGGAGTCAATAAAATTCTCAGAATTGAAGCACATACCTGTCTGAGCTAGAGAGCATGAATCCCCTTGAAAGGTTTTCAAAAAAGATTTCTACTTACTAATCTCCTCAATATTTAGTCCTCCCAAATCAAGTATGTTTATAGCCTCCTCTTTTCCAACAGTTTCTTCTCCTCCTTTAGTGGTCAAATAAGCTCTCGTGGGCTATTTGGCCTGCCAACCATTGAATCCTCCTCCCATCTTGCTTAAGACTGCTTCTTTTCCATGCAATTTGAAGCATGTCTCGCGTGTGTGTCTAGGTTTCTTGCAATAAGAACACCACACGCCTTCCTTATTCTATTTCAAAGAGAATTGCTCCTTGTCTTGACACGATTTGGACCATGCCCCCTGCACTCTATTAGAAACCATAGTAGAACCTTCCATATGATTATCACTAAACATGGCAATCCTTCTATGTTCTTCACTCTGAACTATAGAGTAGACCTCATTTAAAAATGACATTTTTTCTCAACTAAAGATTTGTGCTCTAACCTAATCAAATTTAGGGTTGAGACTAACCAAAAATTCTACTATTCTATCTCTTTCGAGCATCGAGATTAGAATAATAGTGTCTTCACTACATACCATCTTAATGTCTTGGTAGTGATCCAATTCAAGCCAAAAACCATTCATCTTGTTATAATACTATATCACATTCATAGATCCTTGTTTTGTGCCACTAATTTTGGTCTTAATCTCATAAGCGAGAGGTGCATCTTATACCTTTGAGTATATCCCTTTTACTATCTCCCATATATCCTTAGACGTAGATAAAAACATATAATTTTTACTTATCTCAAGCTGCACTAAACTCCACAACCATGACATTAACATGGAGTCCTCAACGTCCCAAACAGCAAACATAGAATCTAAGGACTTAGGGGCTGGTCTAGTGAGGTGAGAGATCTTCCCCCTTCCCTTCAAAAAAAGTCCTTACCAGTTGAGACCATTGGAGGTAGTTGTTGTAACACCCCACTTTCTCGGACGTGTTATAACTTAGAACAATTCTGAGATAAAAAAAAATTTCTATTTAAAACTACGACTAAACCATATAATTGCTCTTATCCATCGCAAAATTTCCATACATTTATCTCAAAAGAGAATCATCATAAACATTAAATGTAGAAGCTAGAATCGAGCCTAACATCTTAACATTAACCATAAATCAATTCTTACATCCTCATTTACCATAAATAAGATTATACATTCTCAAAACGTTCAGAATTCGAAGTAGCAGAACTTAAATATATGGGCTACATAACATACATTCAATTCATCATGCACTTTGCTAAGTGCCATTTCATGCCTCATTCATCCTCGTATCTGCCACAATCTCCATCTGGAACGTTTGAATACTCCAGAGGTAAAACCCAAGTTAGATGATGAATCATCTAAGTAAGGGAACAAAACATTTAATGCACGTGTATGAATGCAATGCACATAACATCATAACTCTCATATTTGAATCGACCGCACCTTAAGATTACCTGTCATCTTTACAGTCTCCCTGCCAGACCGAAGTGTATGGGTGCACCATTGGCAAAGCAACGGCGCCAGTACCTAATCCCAAAACCCATGCAACGTATGACCCTGAATCTCAACATGCTCATATGCATACATTGTCATCAATACATGTAAATGCAATCTACATGACATGTTCACATCAAGACATGACAACATGATGAAAACATTTACATAAAATCAGGTTTTTGGGGTTGAACCATTGACAAGCCATTTTCATAAACTAAATCCAATTGAATAGTACCGCTTATCTTTCACGAAGTTCGAGCTATCTCGAAAAGCGTGTACCATCTCGATTTTCGTGCCAAATCTTGAAAATAACACAAACTACTTCACCTCAAATCCCAAAGCACCCTATCCCAGACATTTATTTAAATAATCATCAAAACCTATTTTTCCATAATTTTCTTGCATTGTTCTCTATTTTTCTCCAATTTTCTTCTTTAGCATTTCAAAATAAATGCCTACATAAATATTTTTCCAAATATTTTTACATGAAAATTCCTAAAATAATATTCTAACAATTTTAAAAAAAATTCAGAAATTACCTAAGTCGCACGCGCCTCGCGTGGAAAAGAGAGTGAGACTGGCGCGTGAAGCTCACACGTCGGTCGTCTTCTCAGGCGCCGGCACACCGGTAAACTTGGTTTTTTCTTTAGGCTTCATCTCCTTCCTTAGTCGATCACGATGGTTGGCCTGGTTGCTCGAAATGATGCTTGGAGATGCCCCAAACAGGGGTTTACAGCCTTAGTTGAACCCTCTCGCCTCAAACTCCGACGACCCCTCGAAACGCATCAAATGCACTCCAAAACCCTCTAAATTTTACAGAAACAAACCTCACCAACTCAAGAACAAAAGCCCCTTATTTTTTATGCTCGATTCACCCCCAAATGTGCTCGATTTCGAGCTTCACTTTGAAAGAAATCGACCACTTCGAGTAGCATTTTATACACCAAATCAAGCCACAAAACGACGGATTTTGCTTCATTCAAGGCCACTAAGGCTTTCCCGTGCCTTAGATCCGTCCAAACCCACCGAAAAATGGCCCCAAAATCGATTTACAGTGGGTAATTTTCTGGTTTCTTTCGACTAATTTTTGTCCAAATCGATCACTTTGTCGACCATGGATCACCCTAGGCCAAGCTTAGGGGTCCCTTAGACCTTTACCTCGAGTTTCTCGTGGCCGAAAGTGGCGATGGAGTGGATGGTTGAAAGCTTGGTCGGCCATGGCCAAGCTTTTTCCAAAAATTGCACTATCACCCCCCACCAAAACTTTGAAATGCATTTTGGCCCTTTCCATAAGGCCCCTGAGTTTTACAAAACTTCTGTTAAGACCCTCATGATCTAAACTTCTCATTTGACCCCCCGGAGTTTCGAAAAAATGTAATTTCGACCCCCTCAGAAATTTTCAAAAATTACACTTAGGCCCAAATCTTTATTTTTTTGGCCGTAAACCCTATTGTTTCTTTCTGAAATCATTAAAGGGTTGTTCCTTATGTGAAACCAGAGCCCCCTTAGGGTTCCGTTGACTTCCCGGGAGTCCCCTACAATGATTCGATTTTTCAACCTAAATCATAACTATAATTTATTTGTACCGAAAACCGACTCAATTTCAATTTCTTTATTCACCATAAATCCTATCTTGGAACACTCATCGAGATCATATCATTTTCCTTAGACAATTACGCTCCAAGGCATTCCTTGCGGTCGATTCAGTACTTTTAACTGCTATCAAGCCAATTTTTCGGTATTTTAAACTTGCTTAAATTACGTGGCAACCTCACAAAAATATGGGTTCTTACAGTTGCCACCATCCAATCGATATGATTGACGCATACTGGGCAACTCACCAAAAGATGGGCCTTCAATCATAGGTTCAATAGGCATCGCCTCTTTTGCTAGTGTGAGAGATGTGGCATCTGTGATCTCCAACATTCTGTATGGAGATGATTAATCGAGAAAGGACAGGAAGCAAACAGGGCAATGAAGGCCAAGAAAAATGAGATTGTAGCATGAGGCAATGAAGGCCAGAAAAAAATGATTTTAGAACTTCCTTAGATTAGCTCTGATACCATGTAGAAATCAATGAAAAGAAAGGAAGTTCACAATCAAAATCGTATTTCAATCAATAGGATACATTCCCTATTAATAGGGAAGAGGATACACTATAGGAAAGTTCTATGAAAGGAAAGATAAATATGCTACACAATATACAAGGAAACCATATATACAACTTACAGATTTAGGAAACTATTTTAAATTATGATCACGTCCCTAATCTTGGAGAGAATCCAATATATTTTTGGAAAGGCTGCTTGCAAACTTTCTCCTCCAAATCGTGTGTAATCTCGTGATTCATCCAACAGATATACCTGAACAAGCTTGGGTGGAAATCTCTATGGATTTTGTGGAGGGATTGCCAAAGTCAAAGGAAGATATGTGATCTTGGTAGTGGTTGACAGGCTTACAAAGTTTGCTCATTTTTTGAGTTTGACTCACCCCTTCATAGCCCAAGGGGTTGCTCGAATATTCTTGAGTCTTGTGAAATTACATGGGGTTCATAAATCTATAGTCTCTGACAGGAATAAGATCTTTACCAGATTTTTGGCAAAAATTGTTGAAAAGTTTGGGGGTTGGATTACATATGTACACAACTTACGATCCGGAGACTGATGGACAAATGAAGAGGGTAAATTAGTGCTTGGAAGCCTATTTACAGTGCATATGTTTTTTGAAACCTAAAACCTAGAATATGTGGTTATCCTTGGCCCAGTGGTGATACAATTCCAGCTATCATAGTTACATAAGGAGAACTCTTTTTGAGGCTTTATTTGGGTATAAACCCCCTTTTTACATGCTGTGATGAACTACCCTAATTCAGTGGCTATGGTTGATTAATACCTCCAGCACCGGCAGGATATGCTAACACTGATTAAGAAAGAGTTAGCCACAGCCCAAAACCGTACGAAGTAGTATGCTGACAAAAGGAGATGTGAAAGAATGTTTGATGTGGGTGATATGGTTTACCTGAGGGTAAAACGTTTTCAGCAACACTCCTTTTCTAATTTTCCTGCCTCTAAATTGAGTCCTAAATACTATGGGCCTTTTCTAGTTGTGGCCAACGTGGAGAAGGTGGCCTATCCTTTGCTGCCAACTAATGTAATACTCATCTGGTGTTCCACGTATCTTTGCTTAAAAAATCAGTGAAACCTACTACAGCCATCAGTACTAATCTTCCTCCCATAGATGAAGATCTTACAGTGGACGTTGAGCCCTTAGTTATCCTAGAGAAAAGAGTGATATATCAGAATACACTACCCCTTATCCAAGTCTTGGTGCAATGGTCTCATTTGCATTTGGATCACTCCACCTGGGAATACTTGCCAGACTTAAGAAAATTTCCAAGGGCGGCCCAGTTGCTGTGATTTCTTGAGGATAATAAATTTTTTTTAGGGGGGATTGTCAAGGCCCTATGGTTATAATAGTAATTACAACTTGTTGCAATTACTGTATTGTACTTTGTTGCTGCTACTTAAATTGTACATTTCTGTTACACTTATAACTAAAAGCTAGAAGGCCTATAAATAGGCTACTACTTGGAGGATGGGAATTATTGTGTGAAATAACAAAATTCTTTCCCTTTAAAATTTCTCTCCTCTCTCTTTCACTATGGTATTTTTGTTGTCTCTTCTCTCTCCCTCTCGATCTCTTCCCAAATACCTAAGAAACCCTAGACCAGGTCTAGGAACCTAACATTGATCTCATGCTTTAATAATGGCCACTAACACAAATGCCATGCACATGACTGATTTTGTTGTATTGTAATTTCATTTACTTATTATTTTATCATTTCTTGGCCATTATCTAATCCTAGACACTATAAGGATTATGAGACTTCTCCAGGTTATCCAAGCAATTAACTCATGTATCTTTACAAGCAATCCTCAACTCGCCCTCGACGAATTGCTAGCTTACATTGCATCTTTCAATATATCCTGATGTCCACAGTACACCTTGATTCTCCGCTCGGGTAAACCACTCTTCAAGTTGAACACACCTTCAGGCTTGTACTGAGATTGCAAACATAACCCGTGTCAACTTGAATTACCCATTTATCGTTGGCTCATTTAAGCTCAAACCTTCATCATTAATTAAATACTTAATTTAATTACTAAAATCTCCAAAATTCATAAATAATCACAAGATATGAAATTTGTTTTCTATTAAATATCTTCAAAATAATACACTGTAACACGGTGTTACAGAGAGAAAGTGGGGCAGTAGAAGAGAGGAAAGAGAAATTACTTCAATGAGATTTTTCTTGAAAACATGGTGGACTGAAAAAAACAATCTAATTTTGTTTTCTTAACTTGGTAGCAATAGTAAGGTCGCTGCTTCATCATTGGAAGGTTATGGGCTCAAGTTGTGGAAACAACCTCTTTGAAAAACAAGGGTATGAGTGCAAAGCGTGGTGTCTACCTAACTATGAAAACAAATCTCCTAATTGGTCATACTGCACAAGATTATGTGCAATGTTGATGGCTGACTTATTGTCAAAATAAAACTTTATAGGACCATCCCACTTGAGTCTTAGATGTTCCAAAATAATCTTAAACCATAACAGTTCACATATCCCCTATGCCATTAACCGAAATTCTAATTCTGCACTTGATCTTGCCACGATAAATTGCTTCTTGCTTTTCCAAGTTTCCACCCAAGGAAGTACAACATCCCGTGGTAAATCTTCTATCAATTATTGAGCGTGCACAATCTACATCAATGTAGGCCTCTAGAGTGAGTTTACCCCCTGTTTTGAACAGAATTCCCTTTCCTAAAGTACCCTTGAGGTAATGTAAGAATCTGTAGACTGCTTGCAAGCGAAGTTCCTTCAATTTGTGCACGAATTGATTCACTATACTAAAAGTATAGGCTATATCCAGTCGTGTGTGAAATAGGTAAATTAGTCTGCCGACCAACCTCTGATATACCTCTTTGTCTGTGTCTCTATCTCCTTTGACTCATAGTTGTTAAAGGCACGCCTAGGTGCAAGGCGTCAGTTCTGCACCTCGCTAGACTGAGGCGAGGCAATTTCAATAAGGCTCACGCCTTGCACAATGAGGCGCAGAGGCGAGAGGCGCACATAGGCACACCTCATGAAACTGCTTTTAATTTGAAACTTAGGCAGCTCAATTCCTCCCTTCTTCTTGGTTCCAGCATGTATACATTACAACATACAACTTATTTACATTTCTTTAGTTTAAGTAAATGTCTACATTTTCTTTTATTTATATTTTACCTTCCATTTACTTTAATATATAAATGTAAATAAAAAAGTACCCCCCATTTGGATTCAATAAAAATATATAAAAAATTAAAATCCATAACAATAAGAAAAAAGAATTTTGGTTTTAGTACAAATTTAGGATTTAGCGATTTTACCACCCCTAAAATACATATCTACTATTTCTTAAAAAAATAATTAAAAATCATTTTAACAACAATGAATATTAGCTATCAAAATATCGGGAAATAGTTTTTCAAAATGAAAACATTTTCTTATATGTCTCCTTATAATGCGCTAATCTTCCAGACTTAGAAAAATAACATTTTTCAAAATGAAAACATTTTCTTGATTGTGGGCTTATAGTGTTTATTGATTGTGGAGAGTACTAAAACTTGTCCAAAATGTCCTCCATCAGTAAAATAAGATATTGGAGAGTATATGTAAAAGAAGAAAAAAAACAGGGATGAGCAAAATATGGCACCGAAAGATGATTTTCAATTTGGTGAAGGGTACGGTGATGATGATGATTAAAACTTCTTTATTGATTGTGGACTTGTAGTGTTTATATGTTTGTTTAGAACTTTGCATGATGATTGGTACTTGTTTGAGTTTGAGACTTTAAGTTTGAACTTTGATGATGTATCTAGTTTAGAAATTGCATGATGAATGAATCAACTTTGATGTTGTTAGTTTAGAATTTGAAGATAATGAATCATTAATGATATGCATGTGTTATTATTGATAATTTGATAGTTTTTTATGATTTTACAAGATTTTGAGTTTTTTTTCTAAAAGGTGGGCCTCAATTCGCAAAGGCGCGCCTCGCCTCGTGCACCTCACGCCTCAGGCTCCAGGATCTTTTGCGCCTCGTGCCTTTTAGAACTATGACTTGGCTTCACCAAGTTTGTGATTAAGGTCAATTGGAATGTTGGATGGTTTACAAGCCATTTTCCCAATGGTTTGTGATTAGGGTCAATTGGAATGTTGGATGGTTTGTAAGTATGTCTTGCAAAAAATCAAAGACATACTTGTGTTGATATAAATATCACCTGTTTGTACCGTACCACTTCAATACCTAGTAAATATTTCTAATTCCATAATTCCTTTATCTCAAACTCCTCAACCAAACATCTGTTGCCTTTCCTTTTCATCATTTCCTGTCATTATAATGCCATCAACATAAACAATAAGAGTTGTGACAAAACCTAAACCTGAGTGTTTTATGGATAGAGTGTGGTCCCCTTGACTCGGTTTGTAACCCATGGCCTGCATCACTTTGGAAAATCTCTCGAACCAAGCTCTAGGCGATTGTTTTAGGCCATATAGTGCCTTTTTGAGTCTACAAACCTTAGTTCCAAATCTGTTTTTGTTAAACCCTAGGGGTATGTCCATATAAATTTCCTCCTCAAGGTCTCTGTGCAAAAAAACATTCTTCACATCAAACTGTAGTAAAGGCCAATCAAAGTTAACTGCTAGGGATAAGAGGATTCTCACCATATTCATTTTGGCTACCAAGGCAAAAGTTTCATAGTAGTCTATTCCATATGTTTGGGTGTAACATTTAGCTATCAACCTAACCTTGTATTTTCCAAGTGTCCCATTTGCTTTATACCTGATTGTAAAGACCCATTTGCACCCGATAGGTTTTTTCCCTTTTGGTAAATCCATAATCTCCCGTGTATTATTCTTCTCTAGAGCCTGCATTTCAACATTCATGGCATTCCTCCAATTTTCATAGTTTAAAGCCTTTAATAATGTGGTAGAAATGGATGTTGTGTGTGTTTGTAAGAAAGCTTCTATGAGATGGAGAGCATCTTTTAAAGGATACAAATTGAGAAACTGGATATAAGGGATATTTCGTGCACTCTCTAATTCATTTCCTTAGTGCTATAGGAAGGTCAATATCAATCATGGAATCAACATTAGAAGGTGAGCCAATAGATGTTACCTCATTTCTAGACATTGGAACTGATGAATGGTGCAACCTAGGTTCTATATGATTTCTTCTTGAGTAAATCCAGAGAAAATGTTTGTCAGTGGTGATCTCTCCCCTTTCAATTTGGAGAACAAGTTGGAGGGAGGATTTAGGTTTATGAGTTTGTGGGGTAGAGTCAAGTGCAGGTGGGGTAGAGTCAAATGCAGGTTCTAGCAGTAGGTCAGGAGGTTCAAATGCAGGTCATTCAAGCAAAGGTTTAGGAGTTGGAGCTAGTAGAAAGTTAGGAAGGAACAACTCATCCTTATCTTCCACATTTGAGGTCTATGTCTGAAGAGAAGAGTGAGTAAAATAGGGTTCAGTCTCAACAAAGGTAACATCCGTAGAAACCAAAAAATTTTTAGTTGGAGGATGATAGCATTTGTATCCTTTTTCTGTAGAAGAATACCCCGAAAAGACACACTTAAGGGCTCTAGGATCCAACTTCCCTTTATGAGGGTTGTGAACATGAACAAATGAAACACACCCAAATACATTAGGACTAAACTAATTTGTGGTAGGAAGAACAGGATGGAAGTGGGATAAAACAACCATTGGGGTCTGAAAATGTAACACTAGAGAGGATAATTGGTTTATGACATGAGTGGCTGTGAGGACAGCTTCCCCCCAAAATTGTTTAGACACATTTTTGAGAAACAACAATGCCCTAGTAGTATCTAGTAGATGACTGTTCTTTCGTTCTGCAATCCCATTTTGTTAAGGGGTAAACACATGAGAATTCATGAACAACTCCCCATTAAAGGAAATAATTGGAAAGGGTTTGGTTGAAACAGTCCCTTGAATTGTCTGATCGAAACTGTTTGATTTGTGCCGCAAATTGATTGTGGATCATAGAAAAAAAATTGGGAAGAATATCACTCACATCAGATTTAGATTTAAAAAAGACTCATGTAACCCTTGTGCAATCATCAATAAACGAAACAAACCAACATGCCCCAGAAACATTTGGAATGGTTAATGGACCCTAGATATCACTATGAATCAATTCAAAAGGAGCATGACATATGTTATTACTAGCAGGGAAAACAAAATGTCTATATTTGGCAAACTCACAGACATCACAATAAAACTGTTTAATATCAAGGTGTCTAAACAAAGAAGGGAATGGGATTTTAAGAGTGGAAAAAGAAGGATGTCCCAACCTATAATGAAGTAGCCAAATAGTGTCCTTAGGGGGTATATGTGGTTCTGAAAGGCATGTTAAGGGCTTATTCCACCTACCAATGGGTACTTTCTCAGATTTCTCAAAATAGCATAAGCCAACCCATTCCTTAGCATGTCCAATTATCAGTCTCGAGTCCTTGTCCTGAAACAAACAGTAAGAAGGAAGAAAAATCACTTTGCAATTACCGTCATAGGATAGTTTGGATACGGAGAGTAGGTCAGTGGACAATTTAGGCACATGAAGGACATTTTTTAGGGTCAAGAAATGACTGATTTTAATCTCTCCTATTCCAGCTACTGTGGTCAAAGAACCATCAACTGTAGCAATTTTTTGATTGCTAGAACAAGGTGAGTATGAGAGAAAACCGGGAGGAATGAGTTATATGATATGTGGTTCTAGAATCAATAATCCATGAGTCTTTAAAGGATGTATCAAAGGCATTTAAAGCATGTAAAATTGGAGGTTTACTTGATTGTAGCAATGAGCAGGTACCTGAAGAGGATGGTGTGTCAAGAGTACTTAAAAAGTACCACAACCTTTCAATCTCCTCCTTGTTGAATTCTTTTGGCTCATGGGATTGTTTTTCCTTTTGTGGCGTTGCCATACTTACTTGTCCCTAGCTCCTATGTTGTTGTTGTCCACCTCTATTTCCCCATTCTTTGCTCGTGGTTTCTTGCAAAAAGTACACCACATATTCTCACGGTTGTCATTTCCTATGGATTTTAGACTTGTTTTTCCATTCTCTCCAAGCAATTGGTCCTTCTTAAACCACGACTTCCTCTTCCATTTGCCACCATTGCTGAGGCCTCAACTGGTTTTGGCTCCAACATGACACCCCTTTTGCTTTCCTCAACTATAATATTTGAAATCACTTCATTAAGTGAAGGTAAGTCATCTTTGCCTAGGATTTGAACCCTTACCTAATCATACTCCACGTTGAGGCCTGCAAGAAAATTGTAGATGCGATCTTTGTCTATAAAAGCTTTCAAGGTAGTTGCATCATCATTGTTCTTCATATCAATTACCCAATAGTGATCTATCTCTTGCCAAAGTCCTTTTAGGAAATTAGCATACTCAGTGACAGTTTTGTTTTCTTGCTTCCCTACAGGTATTTTGGTCTTCAACTCGTAGATTTGGGTTGCATTCTTCACCGTCGAATAGGTTTGTTGGATAAACTCTCAAACCTCCTTTGTTGTTGATAAAAACATGTAGGTGTCACTGATTTTGGGTGCCATGGAACTCCACAACCATGTAATGATTATGGAATCTTCTTCATCCCATGTTGCATAGGCTGGATCTTCCTTCTTTGGTCTAATTCCTATAATATGGCTAATCTTCCCTTTCCCTTTCAAAATGATTCGAATCAACTGGAACCATTTAAGATAATTTCTTCCATCCAATCGATAGGCAACATTAATTTGTTGCAGTTCTCCTAACGGCTGAAGCAGCATGGGTGCTGGTGTTTCCCTTGTGTCATGGGAACTAAATTCATCAGTGGTGGCTGACATCTCTGGTTAATGGGAAGGGCTAAGGAAAGAATGGGACATAAAGTACTATCGCAGCAATGAAGGCTGCTAGTGATGGTTGTAGTAGCAGGCAAGGTTGGGCAACAACGAAGGCTGCTAATGGTAGGCTGTCGGTAGCAACAAAAGGGCAGTCGGCGAAGAAGGCTTGAAAAAAGAGTCATAGGGTTTCTTAGGCTCTGATACCATGTGGAAAAATATGGCTTATTTTCTCATTGAACTGGAAGATGCATATATAGACATAGGATGTCTACCTAACTATGGAAACAAATCTCCTAATTGAGTAATCTTCTATTTACAGTAACATAGATATGATCATTTCTTAATTACAGCTTTCAAATCTACAAAATATTGACCAATCACACAAATAATCAAAGCCTTGATTCACGACAGAGAGCATTAGAATAAAGAGGATATATAGAAGGAATATCAGAGAGAGATTTAAGAAAATGGAAGACCCTATGCAAAAGAAAGGCCTTAGGAGATCAAAGAATAGGAATAAAAAAAGCAATAGGAAAAGAAGCAAATAAGCAACATGAAAGAAATACACACATCTTTCCCTTAGGGAGAACTCTGAGTGCCATAATGATAGCTTTGCAGTAACAAATTAAAAAATAAATGTTTCAGCTGCTTGCCTCTAAGCATTCCCCAACTTTGAGAATCAGATCTTCCTCCTCAAATTTCGCAGTTCCTGAGTCCCGAGTAATTTTATTCTGCCAAGTAAAGATGATTTAGTCATCATTAGGAAAATTCATAGATAGGCATGTCCAAACAACCAAAAGCATAGTTGTGCTTATCCATCCAAATTTAGGAGCACATATATTGGTGTTCTAATAAAGATGTTCCCAATGCATGAGGCTCCCCGCTTTGCAAGGATTGGGGCAAGGTTGTTTTTCTACACAGCCTTACCCTTTCTCTACAAGGAGGCTGTTTTCACAACTTGAATCCATGACCTTTCAGTCACAAAGGAGTAACCTTACTGTCACTGCCAAGACTTGCTCTCATACATCGGTGTTCTAATATCAACCCAAAATCTGAACACAAGCTTCTTATAGCAACTCAAGGAGCCAAATAGGATACGTACACGTGTTTCTTCAAGGTTGTACTTCACACAAGAATGGAAAGCCATTTTGTCATCCTTGTTCACAAAATTTTGCAATGCAACATCCAAATCATTAACAGGAAGGATCTCCATTTTCTGTAAAATTAACTGATTAGTCAGAGATCCTGGAATAGCAACAAAAATAACTAAGCTCTGGACTGTGATCTGTAAATTTTGCATTGTTATTTCTAATTATTGCGCATTCAAAACCAGAAACTCATGTGCACAGGGGAGAGGCTCCAAAGATAACTCATGACAACATCACATGTTACTCTTCAACAAAAGTATTCACAAGAATCTAAAGGCATAAATTCTTATTGTTAAAGAAAGAAAGCAAAATATCATAAGTTAATCAAGCACCAGATTATTCTCAGCAACCAAGGCCTCTATATTTTGTTGATTTAGTTCTTCTGGTCGAAGACGTTCAGCATCATCAATTGTAGCTACAATCCAAGAAAACCACAGATGTTATTCATCACAATGTAAGAACAAAATAAAACACCGACAAGTGATAATATGAGGGGCCCTTAAAGGCAATTAATATAAACTGCGCCAGAAAAACAAAATTTTAACAAGTATTTCAAATCCCTGAGGCTAGACATAGGAGAGATCAGCAGTGACAAAGCTTCAGGTTACACGGTTCTCATGGTAGCTAAAATTATTTTAAACAAAGTTCCACTCACTACAATTGATTAGCTAGAGAGCCTTTAGAGTCAATAACAGGTCAAATTACTTGTAACGCCAATCTTGTACGGGAATCAGGCTAATCCCACATTGGAAGTCATTGGAAGTTGCAGAGAGAAGTCTTTATTATGTAAGATTGAAGCAAAAAACTCAATTGGTTCAAGTCCATTTGGATGAATTCCAGTGATTCTTACTTATAGCATCCAAATCAACCCATGCAATTGATCATGTGGACAATTTTATGTGTTCACTCATCTTACATTAGCAAATCATTATTGTGAAATTTCTTCGTTTCAGAATTCTCATTGTTAAACATGGGAGTGCCAATCAGGAAATATTTCAAGTTCTCACCAAACGCCTGGAAGTTGGGGGCTACTATGAAAGAATTCTGACCTACCTCACATCAAAAGTTGTGTGGATGGAGATCTTCGATATTGTCAAATTCTTAACTATGCCTTTCAATAACATTATCAAAATTATTACATGTAGTATTAGAACATATTGATGCAAAAGACTGTGTGACCGACTCACTGTTCATAGATTAATCTCCATCCACATCAAAAGTTGTGGATGGAGATCTTGAATATTGTCAAATTCTTAACTACCCCTTTCAGTAACATTATCATGATTATTAAATGTAATATTAGAAAAGAGGGGAGGGTGTCTTGTCAGCAGCCTTGTCCAGGCTGAACTCTCTAAGGATTCTCACCGTCTTTGGGAAACAATTCACTGGCAACATCCTGGATGAATACAGGCAGATTGAGATGTTGCAGAAGATCAATTGGAGTTCGAATGCTTCATCCCAGATGATGCCTGATTTTCTTGGCGATTTGCCCAATATTCAGTTTCTTGATTTGTCAAGAAACGGGCATACTATAGAGATTCCATCAGCTTTGTTTAAGAATTGTGGCAAGATCAAGTTCATTTCTCTTTTGCACAACAATCTTCAGTTTCAATTCCTTGTCCAGTTGCAAATTGCTCACCTAGATGCAATGCAAGGCACACAGAGGAGCAGCGCTATGTGCCTCATCACCACAGTCGTGCAGTGCCTTTCACGAGGCAATGCCTAGCAACACGAGGCACGCACCTCATGCACCTTGTATGTATAAGCTTATTGAAACCCTATTTCTTGTTGATCTGATTTCATGTTCTTGTATTTCAGTGAGAGGCAAAGCTAGTGGTGTAAGTGAGGTCCCCCAGATCTCCCACTTGTCTGGATCCTTTGGAAGTAATGTTCATTCACTGTAGAACTAGCGTGTGTGTGGGCATGTGGCCTAATCTCTGGTGACTTGTTTCCACCTACAAAGTTGCCAGAGGTAGGCGGCCACCTTCTCGGTGACCTTTTCTCTATTAGCCTACATGAAATTGTGCTTGTTAGTTGCATACTGTGCATTCCCTGTGTGTTCTGCTGCATTTTTCTTTCTTTCTTCTAATTTATTTTCAATTTAGAAGAAAATAATTTTTTTTCTGTAATGTTTTTCTTTGTTTTCTACTCTATTTTTTCTTTCTTTCTTCTAATTTATGTTGCAATTTAGAAGAAACTAATTGCAAATGAAACAAATTGTTTTCTATAATTGTTTTTCAATGTATGCTCTCCTGATTTTTTTCTCTTCTAATTTCTTCTACAATTTAAAGAAAATAATCTCTTTTCTGTAATTGTCCTAGCTGTGTGTTTTGCTGCAATTTTTTTTCTTTTCTTCTAGTTGCAAAAGAAATTAGAAGAAACTAATTGTTCCTCTGTAATTATTTTTTACAGTGTGTTCTGCTATAATTTTTTCTTTCCTCTAATTTATTTTGCAGTTAGAAGAAACTAATTGCAAAAGAAAATAATTAGTTTTCTACAATGATATTAGTTGTTATTACAAGGTTAGTTATTTGTCATTTATGATTTTATGAGTTTGCAGCTATCTATCTCCTTATAGGCATATATTGAAACAAAATGGTGTATAAGATTATTTTATAAGCATTTTGAATAAATGTGCGCCTCATGTGTGTGAGGCTTGCCCTTCACCTTATGCCTCACCCCTAGGCCCCAAGAACTCTTTGCGCTTCAATGTACCTTGTGCCTTTGACAAATATGCTTCTTGGCATTGACTAGTCTATCAATGGTCTACTTGTCCTTGTGGAGGAATATGCTAACTGGGATGTTTGAAAGCAGCTTTCAGTGTATGAGAGCTTAGAGCACTTGGATCTTGGCAACAATTTGTTTACTCGGTTGGCTCCTCTAGGGGTTCTTGGCCTAACAAATCTTTCACGTTTCAACAATTCTGATAAAGGGTTGAGGGAGAGATTCCAGAGACTAAAAATTATAGTGAGGGATAGGAAATTTTGGATGTTTAGGGGAGTCAATTGGACGGGGAGATCCCATTGAGCTCCAAAAAATTGTGGCGTGTTAGGTTATTGGACTAGGGATTAAATAGGTTAAATGGCAGTATTCCAGCAGAGTTTTGGAAGATTTAATATCTTTGTGGAAGCATAAGTCTTTGTGTCTAGCTGCTTTCTGTTATGTTTGTTTATTTTATCAGCTTGTTTCAATCATAATCAGTCTTATGCTTTTATGATGGTTAGCACATAGGCACTGTTCTATTTTTCTAAAGGTGTCTCGCTATTGTATATATATATATAGCTGCACCTCTTGTTTGTAAGTAGAGTTGTTATTTTCTCTAATCAAGTGAATTTATCGAGAGCCTTCTTCTTTCTTTTTGTAATTCCAATTTCTTCGTGCCCTAGCATTTCATTACATGGTATCAGAGCCAATGGCCTGTAATTCGAATTCGTCCTCCCCGTCTCCTCGTAATTCCTCCTCGTCACTAGCCTCGCAATCTGATTTCTCTGCGGTGGCTAAAGCATTCAGTTTCACTCCAATCAAGCTCAATTCAAGCAATTACATATTTTGGAAAGCGCAGATTCTTGCGACTCATCGTGCATTTGATTTAGTGCCTTTTGTTAATAAGATGTCTCCACCACAAAAGTATCTGGTGAATCCAAATTCAGCACCGTTAGATGGTGCAGCTGCTGATGAAGTTAATCCAGAGTATCTAACCTGGATGAGGTCAGATCAATTGTTGCTCGGGTGGCTGTTCTCCACGATTGAAAAGGAAGTTCTAGCACAGGTGATTCATTCTGAATCATCTGCTAAGGTATGGAGCTCCTTAGAGAATCTTTATTCTCGACAAACTATTGCTAAGTCCTTCTAATTAAAACAGCAGCTACGATCTCTTAAGAAAGGCGGAATGTCTGTGAATGATTATGTTCTCAAAATTAAAACTATAGGACATTCATTAGCTGCAATTGGAGAACCTTTAGATGATAAGGAATTACTGCTTTCTATTCTAAATGGACTCGATCATGACTATGAAACAGTTGTCAGCTTGATAACCTATCAAATGGATGAGATCAATATAGAGAAGGTGCAGTATTTGTTGTTAATGCATGAACAAAGGTTGTCATCTAAGAATTCACCTTTGGTTGCTTCTAATTTTGATTCAGATCTGACCTCTGCAAAAACTGTTAATGTTGCTCAATCATCTAGAACTAGTGAATTTGTTGCTAATAGAGGAGGTTTCGTGCCTAGAGGAGGAGGTTTTATTAATAGAGGAGGAAGAGGACAAGGAAGATTTTCAAATAGAAGAGTTTATTGTCAGCTTTGTGGAAAACCGGGGCATTTTGTTGACAAATGCTACCATAGGTTTGACAGGAACTTTCAACGAATGCCTAATCAAGGCTTTGGTCAGTTTAATAATGGTGGTCAATCAAATTCGAAAGCGTTTATGGCTGCCTTTAGTGGCTCTAATGGAGCTTAGATGAATGATTTAGGATCAGTTTCAGGTGGTGCTTACTATAGTAATTTTTCTTCTCCACAACCTGATAATCTGTTTCATTCACCAGCATCGGTTGCAGATCCTGCTTGGTTTGTTGATTCTGGTGCAACAAACCATATCACATCTAATCTAAACAATCTTTCTATCCATGCTCCTTATACTGGTGATGACAAAGTGGCAGTAGGTAATGGTAAGACTCTACCTATCTCAAATATTGGTTATAGCAATTTATACACGCACCAACAAACTGTGTCTATCATTTCTTTACCCAATGTTTTGCATGTTCCTAGTATGCAAAAGAACTTACTTAGTGTTTCAGAACTCACTCGTGATCACAATGTTATTGCTGAATTTCACGCAACTTCTTGTTTGATTAAGGACAAGGATTCCCGGAGAGTGCTACTTCAGGGAGGTCTTAAGGATGGATTATATCGGTTGTCACCAGCTCTTGCTCCTGGTGATTCCAGCATTTCCGTTCATTCTCATTCTCCAAATGTATCTTTGGTGTCAAATGTTTCAGTTTTTTCCAGATGTAATAAACTCAATTCATTTGTTCATGAGCAAAAGCCTTCAAATAATCAACGTAATACTGTCATTTTACAATGGCATGCCAAATTAGGGCATCCATCATCAAATGTATTAAGAACAGTATTGAATAAAATTCATGTTCCCTTTTCTAAGTCTAACTTATCCTTTTGTGACTCTTGTAAACTTGGTAAACTTCATCAGCTTCCTTTTGCTGATTGTGAAATTAAGGCCACAAAACCATTAGAACTGATATATTCTGATTTGTGGGAACCTTCTCCAGCTTTACCTACTGAAGGCTTTCGATATTATATTGTCTTTGTGGATGCCTATACTAGGTATTCATGGATATATCCTCTAAAATTGAAATTTGATGCCTTGTCAATGTTTGTCATCTTTCACAAGTTTGTTGAACTACAGTATAATTCCAAACTTAGAGCTTTACAAACTGATAATGGGGGTGAGTTTAAAGCTTTCTTACCTTATCTTCAAAGCCAAGGTATTCAACCTAGATTTACTTGTCCATATATACATCAACAGAATGGTGAGCTGAGAGGAAACATAGGCATATTGCTGAAGTGGGACTCACTTTGTTAGCTCATGCTAATATGCCATTAACGTTTTGGATTGAAGCCTTTCAAACTGCAGCTCATATTATAAATCTCCTACCTGCATCTCCTCTCAGGTTTAAAACTCCTTTTGAACTGCTATATCACAAGTCTCGAAGTTATTTCTTGTTGCAACCTTTTGGTTGTACTTGTTTTCTTTATCTTAAGACCCTATAACAAGCACAAATTTGATTTTCATACATCCAAATGTGTTTTCATTGGATATAGTCACACTCAAGCTGGTTATAAATGCTTGCATCCTTCGGGAAGGGTATACGTGTCCAGGCATGTTCAATTCAATCCTATTGAGTTTCCCTATACCTCTTTGTTTCTTGCATCTTCTTCTGGTTCTACGTCTATTTCCAGCAAGACTCAATGTGGAGGATCTACTGCTGTGTTTTCTTTGTTTCCTCGTTCCTCTTCTACAATTTCTTCTTCTTCATCTCCTCATGTAGCACTATCTCCAAATCCTAATTCTAATCCTACAGTGTCTTCATCTTCTTCTATTCCTCAAACCATATCAAGCTCCTCATCTTCTACTTCATTGCCAGCTCCAAATTTTTCTTTACCTAGATCCAAATTTGCTTTTGCACCCTCTATTCATCCTATGGTCACTAGATCTAAATCCAGAACTCATTCTAATTTTCCACATGCTCTAGTAAGCACTCTTGAACCTGATTCAGTTCGTGAGGCTCTCTTAGACCCACGATGGGTTCAAGCCATGAAGGAGGAAATTTCTGCCTTGCATCGCAATTGTACATGGGTTCTTGTACTATTTTCGAAGGATATGAATTTAATTGGGTGCAAATGGGTCTTTAGGATCAAGTATAAGGTTGATGGCTCTATTCTTAAATACAAGGCCAGGTTAGTTGCAAAGGGATTTCTTCAAAATCTTGGCCTGGATTATGGTGAGACATTCAGTCCAGTTGTGAAAGCTCCTACCATTCGGGTATTATTTTCCTTAGCCGTAGCTTTTGGCTGGGATGTGCAGCAAGTAGATGTAAACAATGCTTTCCTAAATGGCGACTTGCAAGAATCTGTGTTTATGGCCCAACCAAAAAGTTTTGTTAGCTCTCAGTTTCCCTCACATGTTTGTCAATTGAAGAAGTCCTTGTATGATCTAAAATAAGCACCTAGAGCTTGGTATAATAAGTTGAGGATGGCTTTACAGAACTGGGGATTCACCAGGGCAACATCTGACGCGTCTTTATTCATTAAAAGGACCTCAGCTTATGTCTTGTTTATTTTGGTGTATGTGGATGATATATTGCTTCCTGGTTCGGACAATGTAGCTCTTAAATCTTGTATTGCTGATTTAGATACACATTTTGCATTAAAGATTCTTGGTTCAATCAATTATTTTCTCGGATTTGAGGCTTTTCGAGATACAAGTGGGTTGTACTTGACTCAATCTAAATATGGTTTAGACTTGCTGAAAAAGGCTAACATGCAAGACTGTAAACCTTGTGATACACCTATGGTTTCAGGTGTTCCTTTGACTAATGAGGGTGATGTTTTTCCCAATCCATCTTTGTATAGAACTCTCATTGGATCTCTTCAATATCTTACCTATACTCGTCTAAATATTGCTTTGTTGTTAATAAGCTAAGCCAATACTTATCTGTTCCTAAAGTTCAGCACTTGACTGCATGCAAAAGGCTACTTAGATATGTCAAAGGAACAATTGGATTGGGTTTGTGGTTCTCATCCATTGTAGGTGATTTGTCTTTAAAAGTTTACACTGATGCAGACCATGCTAGCTGCAAAGAGACTAGGCGGTCAACTAGTGGTTTCAGTGTGTTTCTTGGAAACAATTTGATTGTGTGGGGATCTAAGAAGCAATCTGTGGTGGCTAGATCAGTAGGAGAAGTTGAGTATAGAGCTATAGCTCTTGGAGTTACTGAACTGTTGTGGCTGCAATCTTTATTTACAGAATTGGGATATCTAGTGCATGCTACATCAGTGGTTTAGAGTGATAACTTAGCAGCAAAAAGTATGACTGAAAATCCTGTGTTCCATTCTCGGACTAAGCACATTGAAATCGATGTGCATTTTGAGCGTGAAAAGGTTGAGAATGGTGAAGTGGAAGTTCGATATATTCCTACAAAATATCAGATGGCTGATATATTTACTAAAAGTCTGGCCAGAGATCGGTTTTGGTTTTTATGCACTAAGCTTGGTCTGAAGGTGTCTCCTATGCAGCAAAGTCTTTCTAATACATCCTCATGTCTCAACCGGTTGAAGATTACAGAATATTCTTCTCCAGAAGAGTCTGTTTTGAGGGGAAGTGTGGAAGCATAAGTCTTTGTGTCTTGCTACTTTCTGTTATGTTTGTTTATTTTATCAGCTTGTTTCAGTCATAATCAGTCTTATGCTTTTATGATGGTTAGTGCATAGGCGCTGTTTTATTTTTCTAAAGGTGTCTCGCTATTGTATATATATAGCTACACCTCTTGTTTGTAAGTAGAGTTGTTATTTTCTCTGATCAAGTGAATTTACCGAGAGCCTTCTTCTTTCTTTTCATAATTCCAATTTCTTTGTGCCCTAGCATTTCATTACAATCTTCAGGTTCTTTATTTGCATAATCTTAACCTCATTGGCTACATTCCTGAAGATACTGGAAATCGGAAGTTTCTTCTTGAGCTGCAACCAATAACACTCTTCAAATATTCGCAATTGTAAGATCTTCCTCCTTTCTTCCTTACAATGCCACTGCCAGCAACTTTTCTCCAAATAAGAGAACAGATTTGCCTTCTTTTTTCATATCTTTTGTAATTAGAGTTAGGAGTAAATTTAACTTAATTTAATTTAATTTAAAATTCTCAGTGCCAAAAACTAGCAAAGGGGTGTTTGAGCAAAAATGATCCCTAGGGGACAAAAACAAACCACGGGCTCTGAGGGTAATTTACCTAATATCGCAATGTAATTTAATTACTCTTAATTATTTAATTAGCCACTAATCCCACTTTCATAAACCTTAATCAAAATTAACAAAATTTATATCATCAGAATCCTCTCACCATCCCCAACAACATATTGAGAGTGCAACTAATTATCTTTTCATTTAAGCCCTTAAATAAAATGAGGCATGTTAAATCCTTTACTAATGGCACCTTCTTTGATCCTTGTCACACAGAAAAAAGTGGCCTTGGCCAAACTAAAAGTTGTTTTCAAAACAACTGAACATAACAAATTGGTGTATTCAGGGTTTTGTGAAAATAGTGGAAGTGGATTCCATTTTTTAGGAAACAAAAACACTTATCCAAACAGCATTTTTTGTTTTTTTCAAGATTTTGAAAAAAACTGAAATCGCAATGAATTCAAATAGGGTCTTACAAACTACAAAGTGAAATTCAGTTTGGTAGTCTACAAAAAATAAAATTTCAGAGAAAACTGTATCAACTCTTTCTTTTATTTTGTTTTAACAAGTCAAGAAAGGACCAATTGTCACATAAAGTAATCACTTAGGCACAAGAATACATACCTGAATGCCCACAACAGATAGATATTAGGTTTTTGGTGAAGATTTCAACCAAATAGTCATAATATAAACTATAAAGTACAATACTAACAGCCAGAATAACAAAGAAGTACCTTCACTGCGACCTTTCCTTGTAGCCTTTGAAAATATAAGGATATCCTGGGGATTTGCAACCTACACAATCTCGAGATAGTCATTCACCATTAGGAAAAACAGGAAAAGCATAGAAAAATAAAAGGAGAGAAAAAAAACAGCACCCCTGTATGCAAATTAAAAAAAAAAAAGGGACAGTCTTGGCAAAATTACTAAAACATGAAGTACCTTTCCCACATACTTTTGCCCAAACCTTTGAGGATTGATTGTCATAAATCCAGAATAATCAACCTATAAAATCAAATAGAACAAGAAGGTAAAAGGAAGTGGAGGAAACACATATGCCAATTGGGAATATCATCTTCAATGTAGCATCATTTGACAAAGGAAAAATTTACCTTCACTCGGACTAGTGGAAGCTTCATCTCTGTTAGGTTAACAGCCTTTTGGCTAGATTTTTCTATTAGGTTTCTGACCTAAAGCAGGGTAAAAGTATTAACATACAATTATAAAAAAAAAATAGTACCCTGGCAGCAGAAAATGATAACACAAGCAGTTAATATTTCTGACTAATACAAGGATAAAAAGGGGGAAGAGGAAGAAGGTTTACCACTTCATCCAAATGTTCGAGAATTGAATTTTGGTCATGAGGATCAATGTTAGGTTCGTCTTTCAACACTACCTGTATCATGAAATTAAGCCATTCAACACAAGTTATTTAATTAAGCCATTCAACACAAGTTACTTACAAATTTAAAATAAACAACGTCAATTTACCTCGGTATATTCGAAAGGCCTCACTGAGTTCAAACATATCTTGGTTGGGCGATATTGATTTCCCTGTATATAATTCATTTACAAAAACACAATTTGGTAACTAAGCCAAAAAATTGAAGCAATAGAAATTCCTGAATTTTTAAGAAATAAATCAACTCCAGAATGTTTCATTTAAACATTGCCAAAAGACAACCTTGATTTCTACAAGAAGTACATGTTTTGGTTTTGATTCTCCTTCAATTAGTGATGTTGCAACAGAAGAACCCGGTTGAGTTATGTGGAAACCCATGCCTGGAACTTCCTGTTAAGGTTCCAACAGCCTTGAATGAGATACCTCAAGGAAAATTGAATTGACGAAGAAACAATTATATTATTGGTACCTGAGGATCAATAAGACATTCATGTTCATGCCCCCACACAACAAAGTCCAGGAACCGAGGCAGGAAATGCTCATTTATTGCATTTTTAGGATTTGTTTTCACTCTGCAAGGCACATAAGAAGCAAGATAAATAGCAGGACGCATCAACTATAAATTTCTAATTGAAGACCACACAAGCTCCCATAAGTTGTGATATTATTTGATTTTCTAAATAAATAACAACTGCTCTCTTCATGCATGATGCAATAATATGTCAAGGAATTCAGCAAAACCTGTTCTGATGAAGTACTAAAATGTTGAACCAGTCTGATACTTGACATCCATCTTGAGCTTCAGGTCGCATCCACTGGACAGAGTGAGGTGTCTGAGGTTTAAAAAACAACACAACTAAAATTTAAGTGCTGCTGAAGTTAGTTTAGAAACATCACATTTGAAAAGAATTTCTTCCAAATGAATACCTGAAACATTCTATTAAGTCGTTCATCTCTAATGTTTCCAAGGCCATACAGAGCTACAGAAGTTGATCCCTACAATTAGAGTTAAAAATAGCTCACTACTCAAGTGGTGCAAACTGATGGCATTTGACAAATAAAATCTAAATATAGACCTTCCTAATGAGAATGGGGTTGAGAGTAATTTCCCCAACACCAGAACCTCCAAGAACCATTTTGCCAAAATAGTTCACAAGATTGCATGCAGAAAGGATATCAACTGCTGAAAGGTTGTCCTGTTGCAACATCAGAAAACACCCATGAAATAGTCTAAGAAAAAAAAAATATGACCAATTACTAATTTCACTAAAGTTTGAAAGAGAAATATTAGATGGACAGAGCGGGCAAGAAATATGGTTTCTTGTAGTTCAATTTTCTTCAAATGCACAAGTAGCAACACCAATGAGTTGAATGAGCATTGTGAAAATCAGAAACACTGTAACTTTGGGAACAGAAAGAGGATGGACCAAATAGCAAAACAAGGAAACTATGTTGAAGGCCATTGCTACAATCAGAAACAGCAACAAGTCTGTCTTCTTTAAAGACTTAATGAAAAGAACTAAAAAATCAAACGAAATTTTCACTATCATGACACTTGATCTACAGCTTGACAGGGTTTAAGCAGCAAGCTCAAGCAAGGGAAACAGTTAGTAGAAGGCTGCAGTCTTGCAATGTGGGAGACTAACAAGGTTATGCCAAGTGGAGTACCATGGTGTACCAACCACAAGATGTACGCATTGCACATTTTTAGCAATATAAATATATCTTACCTATATATTGAAAACATTTCGACATTCAAGCATGTTTTGATGCATTTTTCTTGTGTTGATAATACAAAGTTGTAACCATGTATTGTTCCGTTTACCTTTTCATAATGGCAGGTATATCCACAAACTTGACATCACTTGATGAAGAATTAAGTAAAAAAAGAAAAGCAAGCTGATGGGTGTAACCAAGTAGGTTAGACAGAATAGTTTAACCCATAGTTTCGAGCTGTTGCACGTTTTATAGCTGTACCCAGGTCGAAATTGGCTGGATTAATACTTCACTATTACAGAAGCTAGTTTGATCATTTTGTCTTGGTTTTTTAATGTTCTTGTAAGACTTAAAGCATTGAAGAATCCTATGCAAACAAAGTAGGTTTTAAATATAATTCAAAATGCAGAGAATCTGGAAGAAAGTAAGGTAGGCAAGCTTTATTTATCTAGTTTTATTTGAAAATTATTTGATTTTAAGTTTCTTCCTTAGCTTTAAATTATTTTAGCAGATTTATGCACTGTTGGGATCCCCAAACTTGGGGATCTAGATCGCATTCCTCATGATCCTGAGACATGAAAGAACCACAATCTAGAATGCCTGATCTCATGGTTCCAAGGGGTGAGGAGTGAACCCAGTAACTATGGTTTAACCCATTATTTCTTATTTGACGCAAAATAAACCTGTTCACTTTTCTTTAACCAGCATGTCAAGGGAGAAAATAAGGTCATGCCATGTGCGGGAATGGTATACATAAACAAAATGGTACATATCAAAAAATTTTAATCAATATAAATATTTGTTTCCAGCATATTTAAAAAGTTTTGACACAGAATGTTTTAACATATTTTTCTTGTGTCATACAAAGTTTGAACAATGTCTTGTCCATTTACTTTTAATACAGCCAGGTTGATGTCCACAAACTTGACATGAAGTCAAAAATATAAAACCAACAGGTGTCACCAAGTAGTTCCAAGGTTGGACAGTTAACCTGTTACCCCTTCTTTGTTATTCCAGTGCAACATATACCTGTCCAGTTCACTATAACTTCGTTTAGTTAAGAGAAAGTTTATAGATCTGCCTCGGGAAAGGTGGACCTGGCCAAGATCCACAAGTGTAGTGTGTTCGAGGAGAGGGGCGGGGAGTTAGCTTTTTGACCCCAGGGAAAAATGATCATTTTGACCACAGAAAGGACGAAACTGCCCAAATGAAAGAATTTTAGGATGAATTTGGAGAGGCACTTGAAATAAGACCATGATGAACCTCAAAGTTGAATAGGTGAAGGTTCATGGTCTGTCGAAGGGACACTGGGTGAGATCCCTTGTTTTGTGTGCCAGCTCATAAGGGGACCCAAAATTCAAGGTAGTCAAACAGTATAATTTCACAACAAAATTCAAGGAGGGACTATTGAACTCAATAAAACAAAAATAGAAATGAAAAAGAGAGATTCTGAACTTGGAAATCACTCCCATCATGACACCAACACTAGTTAACAGTGGCCAACTTCAAATTGATAAAAACCCCATCAAACGGTCTCCTGATGTCATCAAATTTGACATGCAACCTCTTTCTGCTTAAATGGAGCTATGCTTTGTCTAATTACTGAAATATTGAAAACTCCAACAAAGCTACTGGTATGACTCAGCAACCTGATTGCTAGGGATGGGGGCATGCTCAGTTTTCATTAAACATACATTTAAAGCAGAAGACTAAGGGGCTATTTAGTTGTGGAAAACAAACACAGTTTTCTAGAAAATTACTCCACATAAAATGGAAAATTAGAACACTTGTGCAAATACAAAAAAAAAATCAAACAGAGTGGAGATTTGGCAAAAAAACAGTTTTCCATATTAAACTACACTGGAAAAATCCTAAAATGACTTTTATAAGTTTTTCTTAATAATGTGCAAATTTGGAAAATGTGGCGTCCCAAAAATTTTTCCCAAATCATCTTCATCTCCTCTTCTAATACAAGTTACACAAAAGAAATTAAAACATCTCTCCTTTTCTTAAACACATTTTTCAAATTTTTAGATTGGAAATTAGTTTTCTGTATGTCTAACATTCAAATGTGTTTTGCTCCGGTGCAACCAGTGGGTGACGACGCAGAAGCTCAGCATGGTAAACCTGCTGCCTCGAGCAGTGTTCTTCTCCAAGCTCCCTCCCACTTTCAGCAAAGACCCAGCCCCCGAAATGGTGTCCGGTCACATCCGTTGAGGCGTAATTTTCGGAATAGCCAGGTGGCTGCAGGCCAACCGTTTGAAGATGAAGCAGTCAGAAGTTCTGGGGATGGTGGGCCTCACATGCAGAAGACTTTCCCTCAGGATGCTGACCGACATACTCAAGGCCCAAGTGGCCCACAAGGCTCAGATTTTGCCATGCAAAAACAGCCGCCAGCCAACCAACGAGGAGCTCCCTCCAACGAAGTGGGCCAGCCAGCGTATGGAGTCCAGCACGCGACCTCAGCGCGATGGCTTTGGGAGGCTTTTAAAAGCCCATTTATCCCAGCACGTGGGCCGTCAGGAACCTGGCCCAGCTGGCCTAAAGACCCAAGCCAATTTTAATAAAAGACGGGGGCTCGCCCAGCAGTTTTTAGGCCCATTCCAGCCCACTAGCAAGCCTTCTTTGCAGCCCAACAAGTCATGGGCTGATGTCGCGGACGTTAAGGCTCGTCGAACACCCACCCGATTGGAATTTTTCCCTCCCACAGGTACGCAATCTGAAATCCCTCTTGTTAAATTACCTAGTGATGTTATTGATGAATGCACTGAATATTGGATGAATACACTGGTTGGTCATTTTATTGAAAAGCGGTTGCCTTTCCCGGTTGTCCAAAATATTGCCAAGCGTTTGTGGCAAAGCTATGGTCTCATAGAGGTCCTTTCAAATAATAGTGGATTTTATTTTTTTCGCTTTGACTCCCAAGAAAGTATGTTGAGGGTTTTTGATGAGGGTCCATACCACTTTGCAGGTCACCCATTCATTTTTAAATGTTGGGAACCAAGAATGAACTTAGCTAAGGATTCCCATTCTTCCATCCCCTTGTGGATTAAGATTCATAACCTGCCCTTAGAAGGCTGGTCATTAAAAGGAATCTCTATAATGGCAAGTCAAATAGGAAGACCGTTGTATGCTGACCCAATGACAGAGGATAGATCGAGATTAGGATATGCTAGGGTGTGTGTTGATGTTAATGTTTGCTCTAAGTTTCCCAAGTATATTGATATTGATCAGGGCTATGATGAAGCCACAGGCGATCGCCGTATTTGTAGGCTCCCGATTGAATATCAGTGGATTCCTTCGATTTGTTCTCATTGTAAGGTTTTTTGTCACCCAAACTCCCGGTGCCCAAAACAACCTAGACCTGACCCTAAAAATGTTGAAGGTAGTAAGAAAGCCGATGAGGGAGATGGCTTCACTAGAGTGCAAAATAGGAAGGGAAAGGCTCAAGATAAGGGTAAGAAAGTAGACTCATCACCTAAGTCGAATGCTCCTAATTATGCCTCTATGACCATGGCAGAGTGCCTTGAGTTCCATACCATTACAGTCCCTTATGACCCTAAGGATGTAGACGCCCAAATTAAAAACCAATTCTATGCTCTTGCAGAAGAAGATAAGGATGTTCCCTCTCCTATGGAGTCAGATGGAGAGGTTATGGAAGGGAACGGTCGTGGGGACTTGAGTGAGTGAGAGGGTAGCAAGGAGCAGATCTTAGAGCCTGAGTGCGTTGGGAGCACTAGCTCTGAAGGGCATCAATCCAAGACCCGAGCTCAGGCTAAGAGGGATAGGAAGAAGATGCGTGAGCTTGGAGAGCAGATGCCAGGGTCCGCGAGCTTGGACCCAACCCCTCAAGAGTGTCAATAATGCAGATTGTTGCATGGAATGTAAGGGGTCTGAATCAAGCCCCTAAGCAATTTGAGGTGCGATCCTTTATCTCCTCTCAGAGGTTGTCGCTTGTTGCTCTTTTGGAAACTAAAGTCCAAGAGAGGTATGCTCCGGATGTCTCTCACAATGTTATGCCCTTCTGGAATTAGGATTTCAATTATGATATTTGTGATGGGGATCGAATCTGGATAGGTTATGACCCGAACACCCTTAGTGTGCGGACCTTATTCAAGTCTGACCAAGTTATCCATGTCCAAGTGACGAACTCGGAGATCCCTAACCCTTTTACCCTGTCTTGCATTTATGCTAGGAATGAGGAGGTGGAACGAGCCAGATTATGGAATTCCCTCACAAGTATCGGGGTACCATCTTCTTCTGACCCTTGGATCCTTTTAGGGGATTTCAATGTTTGTCGCAATTGTTCGGAGATGAGGGGTGGTAACACCTCTTTCTCCTTGGGTATGCGTAGGTTTAATGATTTCCTCTCTTCTGCCTCGCTTCAGGATTTAGCTTATAGCGGCCCTAAGTTGACATGGACCAACAAGAGGTTTGGTGATGAGTGTATTCTTAGGAAGCTAGATAGAGCCCTAGTCAATGATGATTGGCTTGACCATTATCCGGATAGCAAGGCTCTCTTTTTTCAACCAGGGATTTCCGACCACAGCCCTGTTGTGGTGAATTTGTTAGGAGATCCTCAGCATAAGGGTAGCCTTTTTAGGTTCCTTAACCACCTTGTTGATCACCCTCTCTTCTTGGATAGGGTGGAAGCTAGTTGGACCAGGCGGATCCCTGGAGCTCCCATGTTTCAGGTTGTTCAAAAGCTCAAAGCAGTCAAAAATGCTATGAAGACTCTTAATAAGTCTCGGGGCCATGTCTCTGACCTTGTCTCGTCCCTTAGAAATCATCTTCTTCGAATCCAACCATAGTTATTAAAGGCGCGCCTAGGCGCAAGGCGCCAGTTTGCGCCTCACCTGGGCTGAGGCGAGGCGGTTTCTGCAAGGCGCTCGCCTTGCAAGGTGAGGCGCTGAGGCGCGCCTCATGAAACCCGCGCCTGCATCCTGCTTGCATCATTTCTTCCTCTCCTCCCCAGCATCCCCTCTTCTCAGTTTCAGCATGTATACATCACTACTTATTTACATTTCTTTTATATAAGTAAATGTCCACATTTTCTTTTATTTATATTTTACCTTCCATTTACTTTAATACATAAATGTAAATAAGAAAGTACCCCCCATTTGGATTCAATAAAAATATCTAAAAAATCAAAATCCATAACAATAAGAAAATAGAATTTTGATTTTAGTACAAACTCAGAATTTAGCGATTTTACCACCCCAAAATACATATCTACTATTTCTTGAAAAATTCATTAAAAATCATTTTAACAACAATGAATATTAACTATCAAAATACCGGGAGTTAGTTTTTCAAAATGAAAACATTTTCTTATATGTCTCCTTATAATGCCCTAATCTTCCAGACTTAGAAAAAATGCGCTAATCTTCCAGACCTAGAAAAATAGCATTTTTCAAAATGAAAGCATTTTCTTGATTGTGGACTTGTAGTGTTTATTGATTGTGGAGAATACTAAAGCTATTCCAAAATGTCCTCCATCAATAAAACAAGAGATTGGAGAGTACATGCAAAAGAAGAAAAATAGCAGAAAATCAGGGATGAGCAAAATATGGCACTGTAAGATGATTTTCAATTTGGTGAAGGGTATGATGATGATGATGATTAAAACTTCTTTATTGATTATGGACTTGTAGTGTTTATATGTTCGTTTAGAACTTTGCACGATGGTTGGTACTTGTTTGAGTTTGAGACTTTAAGTTTGAACTTTAATGATGTTTCTAGTTTAGAAATTGTATGATGAATGAATTAACTTAAATGTTGTTAGTTTAGAATTTGAAGATAATGAAACATTAATGATAAGCATGTGTTATTATTGATAATTTGATAGTTTTTTATGATTTTACAAAATTTTTAGTTTTTTTTCTAAAAGGTGCGCCTCGCTTCGCAAAGGTGCGCCTCGCCTCGTGCGCCTCGTGCCTCAGGCTCCAGGACCCTTTGCGCCTCGGCCTTTCAGAACTATGAATCCAACAGCAGCTGCAGGATAATCCCCATGACCCTATCCTTCACCATCAAGAGCTTGACTTGAATAGGGACTACTTAGTAGCCCTGGCGCAAGAGTCAAACCACTTTCGCCTTCGTGCTCAGATTAGGTGGTCAGCTGAGGGAGATAGATGTTCCCGATACTTCTTCCAATCTATGCTTGCTAGGCGGAATAATCACCGTATTATGAACCTCTTGAGAGATGATGGCACCCTCACTGAGTCCAAAGAGGAGGTTGCGGACGTTCTGGTGTCCTACTTTCATAATCTCTATGGCCAAAGTTCTCGAAACTCTCCCCTTAACCCTATTGATGTGGCCCCCTTCATTGACAAGCATTTGGATCAAGACCAAGGGGCTAGGCTTATCGCTGAGGTTTCTGCTGAGGAGGTTAGGGTTGCCCTCTTCAGCATGGGTGATGATAAAGCCCCTGGGCCCGATGGTTTCACGGCTAAGTTCTTCAAAAAGTCTTGGGAGATCGTGGGTTCGGATGTGGTGACGGTTATTCGAAGCTTTTTCGCCTCAGGTCGCCTCTTGGGCCAGGTCAATGCAACCATTATTAGTCTCATTCCAAAGGTGCCTCACCCTGAGATGCCATCCCAATTTAGGCCTATTTCTTGTTGTAATGTCTTGTATAAAGTCATTACTAAAATCTTGGCTAACAGGATTAAGCCAGTGCTCTCTGGTTTGATGGATGTTTCTCAAGCGGCCTTTGTGCTTGGGCGTTCGATTGGGGATAATGTTCTGCTCGCTTAGGAGTTAGTTTTTCAATACCATCTTCACCAGGGGCCCCCCCCCCGTTGTGCTATGAAAGTCGATCTGGCCAAGGCATATGATACAGTTGAGTGAGATTTCCTTCTGATGACCCTTCAATTGATGAACTTCCCTCCTCAATTTTGTGGCTGGATTAGAGAGTGCATCTCGACCCCCCGCTATTCGGTTAAGATCAATGGTCAGTTAAATGGTTTCTTCCCCGGGGGAAGGGGGCTGAGGCAAGGAGATCCCCTATCCCCTTACCTCTTTGTTCTTGTCATGCAAGTTTTGCAAGGTATTATCAAGCACCACTTAAGGGCTTCAGATTTTCAGTACCACTGGAAATGCGAGCAGACAAATCTGGTAATGCTCATGTTTGCTGATGATTTGCTTCTGTTCTCTCATGGTGACCCCTCCTCAGTTAGCATCTTGAAGTCCTGTTTGGAGCGTTTTTCCTCTTTGTCGGGCCTAGTTGCCAATCCTTCCAAGAGTGATTGTTTCGTCTCTTGCAAGGACACATCCCTTTGTGAAGCTATTTATAATGCTTCAGGGTTTCGTAGAGGGAGTTTGCCTATGCGATATTTGGGGGTTCCTCTGCTCTCCTCTAAGCTCTCCTATGGAGACTGTCAGCCTGTTATTGATAGAGTGAGAAACAAAATTTGTGCTTGGCGCAGCAGGGCTCTTTCATTTGGGGGCCGATTGCAGTTAGTGCAGTCGGTCCTTTCCACTATCTATGTGTACTGGGCCTCGGTGTTTATTCTCCCGAAGAAGGTGATTAATGAAATTGAGCAACTTATTTGTAACTTCCTCTGGAGTGGTAATGAGTCGGACCCCCATAGAGCTAAAGTTTCCTGGCGTGATATTTGTTGCTCGAAGAGGCAGGGTGGCCTCGGCCTCAAGCCTCTCTATGTTTGGAATCAATCCTTGGTAGCTAAGCTTATATGGCGCTTGCTAGTTGGAGATAGAGAGTCCTTATGGGTGCAGTGGGTGCACACTTATCGGGTAAAAGGAAATTGCTTTTGGCTCCTTAAGACTCCGTATGCCTGCCCATGGTATTGGAGGAAGCTGCTTTTATTACGAGAAATCCTGAAACCTTTTCTTGGATGGAGAATTGGGGACGGTTGTAGCACGTTTTTTTGGTATGATCAGTGGCACCCATTGAGTGTGCTCATTAATCGCTTCCCTCGCCGGTTACCTCGCCAATTAGGCATCCCTATCTTGGCAAAGGTTTCAGATTTTATTGAGGATGGTGTTTGGACTCGGATGGAGACCCTTAGTTCTATATCCCCCGATTTCTGTGGGACCCACCTCCCTAGGTTGCCTAGCCCTAGCCGCCATGATGAGCCTTATTGGCTTCCGACCGCGAATGGGCTCTTCTCGGTTAGGACTGCCTTCAAGGCGATTCAAACTCAACGTCTCCAGGTTCCTTGGTATCGTTTAGTTTGGTCGCCTGCTAGTATTCCAGCCCACTCGTTTATCCTTTGGCTTGCTATTCGAGAACGTTTATTTACTCTTGATCGAATTAACTTGTTTTTGTCTTTCCCGAATAGATGTTTTCTTTGCAGGGTGGATGCCGAGAGTCACAGCCACCTTTTCTTCCAGTGTAGCTACTCGCGAGAGGTGCTGTCTTTTTTTTGTAGATCGAAGAAGTTCAGCTGGCCTTGGTGTAGGTGGGACATTGGGGTTCTTTGGGCTGCGGCTAGATGGAGCGGCAAGAGTCCCTAGCATGTGGCAAACAGATTAGTGCTTCATGCTATGGTTTATTTCATCTGGAGGGAGCGCAACAACAGGTGTTTTCATGATCAAGAGAGATTAGCTTCTCAACTAGCTCATCTGATTCAGTGTGCTGTGTGGGCTAGGCTGACGACTATTCCCTTTGGGCCATCCCTTCAGAGTCATGCGCTTCGTCACGTTTGGAGACTTCCGAGAGACCATACCTCTCCTCTCCGTTGAGATGTTTTGCTTTGGTGGCAGGCTGCGATGTCCATGGCGCCTCATCTATGGTGCCAGACCTCCGGTGCTTTTGCTTCATTCATTCCCAGCTCATCTGGGTTTGTTGGTTTATCAGTTGTTGAACTGTCAGAGTTCTTTTCTTTGCTTTGCCTTTTTGAGATGGTTTCGTTTCTCTTTTGGCCAGAGTTTTTATACTGTACATATGTTATGTTTCTGTCGTCTTTCTTTTTCACGTTTTTCTTTTCTCCCTTTTCTAGCCTAAAGGGTGATTGTTGATGTGTTGTCGCCTCTGGTTTTTTGGTGGTCCGGGGTATGCCCTGGCCTTCATTTGTAGCCTTTCGGCCTTTTTTTGTTTTATACATCTCTTATTTACAGAAAAAAAAAAACATTCAAATGTGTTTTTCAAATATTCTATGGAAAATGAAAAGTAAAGATAAATCATTTTCCACAACTAAATAGCCCCTAATATACCATGAGTAATGTTAAATTGTTAACTACTATTCCATCAAAAGCTTAAGCCGGTAGGTAGAGGGTTTTTATCTTTTATATTATTATTTTTATAATCAACACAACCCCACACGTGTGCCCAAGTTTTATTGTATAATTGATTCAAACACATGCAACTATTTAAATATTGGGTTAGCCATGAGGTTTGAAGTTAAGACCTTTGTATACTCTAGTACCATGTTTGATTGTTAACTCTCATTCCATCTCAAAGCTTAGGTTGGTAGAAAGAGGGTTAACTTTATCTTTTATACTATTATTTTTACTCTCAACATATAATGTATGGGAATTGTGACTAGTGGTAAAGCATGCTTAGTAAATATACTTCAGCAGAAATATGCATCCTCAAATTGCATAATCCATACCACCCCTGCTGGATCATCATGATTTCCGTGAATACTGAACACTGGCAAGCCAACATTGAAGTGAGGGTCTTCATAATTTACATGACCAAATCTGTCAAGATCAAAAGGTTTGTTAGACCAATTCCCAAATTTTGCACAACATATATAAAGTTCTACATGCTAATTTACATATAGATAAAGCACATACATATAAATTGTATGCAAAAGCAAAGGAGAAAAATAAGGGATCTGAACCAAATGAAATGGGGGGGGGGGGTAATCAAGGAGAGATGAAAGGAGTATTTCTCAATGGTTATTCAACAAAGGTGGAGAAACAAGTGTTAACAAGGGAGCACTGGAATTTGATTCCTTAGACGAATTAAAAAACACTCTCAATCACACCGACTCACGAATGAATCAACATAATAGAAATTACAAGAACAATAGCAGAATTGAAAGTAATAAGAACAGAAAATAAACCACACAAGAACACCAATTCTTTATCCTGGTTCAGTTCATTCTTGGAATGAACCTACATCCAGCCTTCAAACACCCACCAAGAGCAGTCTTCTTTTATTGAAAACAATCAGTACACAGCTTACCCAAGTACGATCTTGCCTTTCACCCGAAATTACAAAGGACTACCCAAACTCTAGCCTTTTCTCTCAATTGAACAGAATGCACTCGCAAAAAGATGTGTGTCAAGCGCCTACCCCCTGCCCCTTATTTATAGACTAAGTGGGCGGACAACCCAATACAAATGACCAAGTTTGATATTACCAGTTTTACCCCTCAACTTAATAGAAATTACAGTTGAATAAAAAATCGCCTATCTAGTATAAGATGCTTGACACTTGACTGCTTTCTCCCGAATCCTAGACTTTACTCAAGGCAAACCTTTAACAACAAGTATTATGTTGGGGACTAACTCTAAAGAAAATATCATTTACATGTTTTATTGACGTATATGTCCAAATGAAATAAAGCTAGTATCAAAAAAGATAAAGAATAGTAAATCAGTTAGATCAGATTACATAACAATAGAAGTATGGAAATGCATGGGAGAAAATGGCACTTTTTGGTTACTGAAATTATTTAATGTGATCCTTAAATCAAAAAAGATGCAAGATAAGGAGAATCGAAGCAAAGCACTTTAGTGCCTATTTACAAGAATAAAGGAGATGTTCAAAGTTTTGGAATTATAGAGGAATCAAGCTAATGAGCTGGATCTGATGGCGTCTACTTTCAATGACAGTTCAATTCTCGCTAGTTGAAAAGGCTGGATTGGATTTCCCCGTGAGTCAACTTTGAGTTCCGACAGTCCGTAATCACTGCTTAAACCCTCAGTGAAACTGGCTAAAGCCCCATTTTTAGTCTATATCAAAATTTAGGAGAGAGTGATTAAGCAAAGATTAAGGAGAGAAATTAAGGTGTCTGAAAAATCAATTTAGTTTCATGCTTGGAAAGTTAACAATGGACACTATATACTTGTTGAGACACCTAAGGGAAGTTATAAAGGTAAACAAAAGGATACGTATGTTGTTTATAGATTTAGAAAAAAAAATGAAAAAAAAAACTTATGACAAAACATATTTAGCAACTAAGGTACTCAGTCAAGGACACCAAGTTCTTGCTTAAGTCACAGCATCAACAGGCAGCTGAACAGCCAAAACATATTTAGCAACCCAATATTGGAGTACCAAGTCAAAGCAGAAAAAAGAACATAAATTATTTACGATCAGGCATAATTCTGTCAAGTGCAAAAGTAAGAAATTACGAGTTTGCAAAGTTCACAGTCTGATCGCTGACAACTTGGAATTGCACTGGTTGATCATTGAGGCAATGGCGACGAAGAATTTCAATGGCTTTCACCAATGTTGACCTTGAGGGCTTATTCTCATGGAAAAGGTCACCACCAAGGAGTAAGAGATCCACCTGATGCCAGGATCAGACAGTTTGATGTATGATTTAACATGCATAAAATTTGGATACTCAGCAACTACCATGCAAAGGTATGATAGATAGTCTTGGAAAATAAAGCATAAAGCATTATAGCATTCTTTAGCCTTTGAACTTAAAATTAGAACAAGCTTGTTCGAGTGAACCAACATGTATTCTAAAGAAGAAAAAGAAGAGAAGCTGTGTATAAGCCCGTTGAAAATGAAACAATTATGAATTGCAGTAGAGACCTTAGAGGAGTTCATCCAACAGCATTTGAGAGAAATTGAAGGTGTGCTAGTAGATGCATGTAACCAAAAAAAACTAATAGGGTCGTGATAACATAAAGTTGGCATGTAAAAATACATCACCTAGCAATAGGAAAATATGAAATCTGAAATCTAAATGCTTATGAAGGCCTTAAGCACAAAGGGAAAAAAAAGAAGAAATCACCTGCTTTTGCTCTGCTAGGGAGCATATCTCTTCAAATGCCTGGAATGAATCATGCCGGCGAACTTCATCCTTCTCCATATAACCCAGATGACAATCCGTGGCAACAAGTATCCGCAGTGTATTTGCAACATCCTCCCTAACATTTTATTTTCCATTATAAACAACAAAGGTTTTTCACGCTCCATACGAACCAAACCATAAATTGTGAAAACTTATTCCTGTGTACCATAAAAAAGAAACATACACACGGATGATTCAAAACATGCATGAAAATATTTTCCAGTAAATCATCATTCACTAATTCATGTCCTACTATTGTTATCGGACTGACAAGAATAGTGATATCCTAATCTCTTCTACCATTGAATGCATACAGAAAATCCAATAGTAAACAAAAGCCCTGTGTTGGTTATTCATCAACCCATGCATCAAAAAGAACATTTTTGATTATCAACAATAGCCCTTAGATAAACCAGAGATACCTATATGCTAAAATACAATCCCCTTGGGTCATTTGGATGTACTAAACGTAACTATTCACACTAGCACAAATGCAAGAATATCTTTAAACTATTTAGTTCTGAAGTCATTGAGACCAACATAAGAAGTAAAACATGACTGAACTCTTTCTCCAGCTTTAGCCACCTAAATTGTAATGAACGCATTCAGGCATCTGCATTTTCACAACCAATCTTACCTTGGAGGAGCCATAACAACAGAGTTTTACCTCAATTGACCTACAATAACATATAAGTAAAATATAATTAGCAAAATATCACTAATCATGGATTCTGAAAATTTGCAAAGTTTGAAATTATAAAGGGGGAAGATGAAACTACAAACCGGTGAAGAAATTAGGAAATCCTTTCTATTTAGAAAGGAAGGGAACTGAAATCAGAAAAACCCGGGAGCAGTATGTACCAAAAATGGAATCAATAGCAAGGGGTCAGAAGATAAGCCCGTTATCCGTATATGCTATAAGCATTCAACTGACTCTGTTTGGTCGGAACGAATTAGAAACAAATGAAAAGAGAAAAGAAAAGAAAACGGGACCTAGAACCTCAGACGACATGAACCAGTCTCACATTGACCCCTTCCGTGGAAGCCATTTGACAGGCGATCTATCTGCCTATTGCCAGTGTTCTTCTTCTGCGCTGGTTAGGTTTTTGGACATAAACCTGACTGCAACTTCTCTCGCAAAGAAATTTACTTCATTCAAAAACAAGTAACCGACGGGATTTCAATATGATTTAAGAAAAAGTAGTCCAAGGCCAAGGCCAGGATCCAGAACCCACTGCCCAGAACCCTCGCGGTGAGCTGTATTATGGACTCTGCAATTTTCCGTATCTAAATTACGCGACCTTGGTATCCATTTGGAGTCAATGAGGTTTGATCATCCAATCCCTTCAAAACAAATTTCACAGCGGTGACGCGACCAACACTAAACACTGAAGCCTTATTATTTTCAAAAGATTTTATGCACAGAATTATATAATAATACAAGCAAAATGAAAAAAAAAAAATAGCAAGTATAAAGGGATTCTTTTAACATGACGAAGTTATTTTTCACACAATCATTTTTTAGAATGAGTTAAATACCATTTATTTGTAAAATGGAAGGAAATAATACATAAAAAATATAACAAAATTTATAAAAATCCCATCCCTGAACAGAGACGAAATATTTTTCATCTTTGATTCCGTCTCTGAGTCCGTTTCTAAATAAAGACAAAATACATTCCATCTCGAATTTCGTATCTGATTTCGACTTTAAAAAGAGAAGAAAAACTTGTCTTTGATTCCATCTCTAAACAAAGATAGAAAATATTTCGTATCCGGTTTCATCTCTAAATAGAGATGGAAAACTTATGTCTCTAATTCTATCTATGATTTCGTCTCTAAACAAAGATGAAAAATATTTTGTCGCTAATTCTATCTTTAAATAGAGATAAAGAGTTTATGATTTAAGATTTAAGATTTTTTTAGTAAATAAGAATTACATTAAATGAAAAAAATTGCAAAGCGTCTATAACTTTAATCAGGGCATACCTTGTGATAGAATAGAACTGTTATGGCAAGAGGTGAGATGAATTGGTATTAAAAAAATTTTTTGTTAAATAGAGATGTCGTCTATAAAGATCACGACTTCGATAAAAGCTAACTACCATAGAGACTGTCGACATTTTCTTTTCAAGTTGTCGACAGATAAATTTAAATTTAAACAATTGTCGACAGTGTTGATGCAGAGACTGTCGACATTTAAAAATCGAGAACATGCAATTATCATGTCGACAGGTTAATTAGGACTATCAATAGTTTGGGCTAAAACTTAAAGAAACGATCGACAGTTAATGACATACTGTCAACATTTTTTTCCCAAATAACAAATACTATCGATGTGTTCTTTTAGAACTATCAACATTTTCTATTTATGATTAAAAGGACACTTTGATTTAAAAGACTTCCTTTCTCTCTTTTTTTTTTTGATTTCTTAAGATTGAAAATATGTTTAATATGATATAAGTAAAAATGAATTTTGGGAAAACATATTTAAATGATGATTTTGATATAAATAACATTTTGTTTTTGAAAAATGATTTTTTTAGATTGAAACCAAAATGTATGTAAATATATTTTGCCAAACAAACCATTCGAATTAATCATTAGGCCATTCAAGTTAATCATCATCAAAACTTAAAACAAACAAGCAAATTATCAATCTCCCACTTTTTTATGATGACAAAAATCATATAAAAATCATTCGACCTATATATAATATATACCTTATATATCTTCTCCCCATTTTTTATGATGATAAAACCTAAAATTAATTTCAACAAATCTCTCCCCCTTTTTGTTATAAATCAAAAAGATGTGTTTTCAAGAAATTTAAACTTAAAACACTCATTTAAACTGATATGACTAGAGAACAAGTCAACCATACTTAGATACTCCCCTTTAAACCTAAAACTTAAAAATAGTAGAGTTATAGGAATACTTACATAATGTTTCACAAACTCCCCCTTTAGATGACATAACCAACAAGGTTAGAGAATCGAGAATCAACAAGCACATAAATCATAATACAAGTTCCCACTTAAGATGGCATAACCAATCATAAGTCATCATGAGTCACTCATATACATGTGCATAATCCATATACCAATGTCATTCATAAGGCATTCAGATAAGCGTACATAATAATCTCTAAACAATTCAAAAATTTTGATATCACATTCCATTTTCATGACCATATAAGAGCCAAAATACTATAACTCATATTATAATTGTTTTAAACTAACAAAACATTATCATATAAGACGTATATACATTAAATGATCAAATTTATCAATTAAGACTCCCCTTTAATATGATATAAACATTAGTTATAAAACTTAAAATTTAAAACTTTCTCTTAAGAGATAGATTATATTCAATCAATAGAATTACGTTAGAGCCACAGATTGTAGGAATGAACCACATGTACTTATTTTTAATATATTCAAATGATAGTTATGGCAGATTTCATGCAAAAAAACATTAAGCTCTTTTGATAATCATAGTTATACTTGCAACCACACATCAAGAGCAAAATATACCATTTTGCATTTAAACATTCTTCAACTTCCATGTCCATCAAAACAAAAGGATAAATATATGAATCCAACATCATATGAGTCTAAGTGCCAAAGAGGTTAGGAATAAGTTGAGTGCTTATCTCAGGTGATTGGACATTCATTTTCCATACGCCAAGCTATGGCATATTTCATACAAGAGATATAGATTATTAGACATTAAATTACCCAAAGCATATATTCAATCCATATATTCAATGTCTTTTCAAGAGATCAAACCATAGGTATCATATCCCAAATATAAGATCATTACATATAGAGGTACACAAGAAGTAAGATGATCATTTAATTATCATAATTTCTTACTCAAGTAATACACAAGAGTAAATATCAATTAGCCCAATAAGCATATACATGCATATCTTATTATAGCCAAAATGCAAAACAAGTTTGGCTTTTGACAATTTAGATCATAAATCACAAAATTTATATATATATTTTCAAAGGATATAGGATTTTACATATCACGCACATTTATTGAGCATATTCAATTAAGCACACATTTTTCAAGAATGTCAAGACACAATCCTTCCTAGTTTACTTCTAGAGAATTCAAATATTTTCCTATCTAGGGTTTTTGTGAATAAATCCACCACATGATGATTTGTGTCTTTAAATTCCAGATCTCCTTTTTGAGCATGATCCCTAATAAAATGATATTTAATTTCAATGTGTTGAACATGAAACACCTGAATTTTGGTTAGGGCTATAGCACCTGTATTATCATATTTTATTGGAATATTATGAGTTTTTATTCCAAGGTCTTGAAAATTATCACGTTTCTATTTTTATACAATCTATTCTTGAAAAGTTATTTTGTTTCAATTATAGATGTATCCTTGGGTCGGTCGGTTGGTTCGATTCGGATCGGATAAAAAAGAAAGAATATATATATTATTATTTATTTATTTATTTTTGTTAAAGATTATATATTATTTTCTTTAATATCCGAACAACTTTTAGGATTTTCCTCAGCACGTCTCAAAACAGCTTTCAGAAATTTGCTACGCGTGTCTTGATGCTATCGTGGAATTGCTGTACACGACCAGATGCTCCGCTTTTGGTTGTCTCTCTCTCACTCGATCTATCACTCGTGTAACTTCATCTCCAGCGTCTTTTAGGCTTGCTCCACCCCTCTCTCTGTCTCTCCCGTCCATTGCTCATCTCCATTGCTCCAATCTACAATGAGGTAAGTCTCGCACCCATCTATGATATATACGTATTATTTGGTTTGGATGAAATTTTAAGCTTAGATCGATGAAATTTCAGCCGTTGGATCTTATTTGTTTTTGAGTATGTTTGGTCAATGGGCCCTTGGATGCTAGGTGGTTGCCTCTGATCACTGGAAGCCACTGCCTACAGTGGTCGGTGGCAACTGACAACGTGTATATACATGCTATAGGTTTGGTTGAAACTATAAATTTAGATCTACGGAGATTTAGCCGTTAGATCTTGTTGGTTTTTGGGTATAGTGGTCAAAGAGGGTAAAAGAGTCGAGTAATGGCCTTGGATCACTGGGAAATGCTAGCTGTGGTGGCTGGCAGTGACGATCAGTGTGCTTTTTAAATCTGGCTGGAAAGAAAACCAGATCTACGAAAGTCCAATCATTAGATCTAGCCCATTTTTAGATATATTATCATCCTTGGCTTGGAGTTCTAATGGTAGGCTCGGATCATAGAAACTTCTGTTAAGTTCTTCGTAGGAGAGTTGGGTTCAATCTTAATAAGAATCGTAAGGCAAGTTCTTCTCCTTGTAATCCTTTCTTACAGGTTTTAGCATTCATTCCCAGACTAATCAAGACTCTTTGTTCTTGATTTCAGATTATTAACAGTCAATAGATATATATATATACATATGCACATACAGTAAGTTCACAAGCAAGTCATGAACTTTTCCTTATAGCCATTCTTTCAAATATGATCGTTGAATCATTCTTGAGATTATTTCATATCGATTGGGATTTTCAAAATTGTACAGTCGTTAGAGTTGTTGCAGAATATAAACACTATCATCATCCATATTTTTCATTTTTATGGTGCATCTTTTCGCTTCAAAAGGTTCATCATTTAAAGAGTTTTTCAAAGCATATCTTTACAAAATGGAACCTTAGGTTTCGAAACCTGCATATCACATTACGAAATTTATTTGTTTATATTTTGAAAACTATCTCTTTGCACTTCAAATTTGGCTTTATTGCTTGCTTAAAAAGGATTGTCTTTATACGGTTGATACCTCATCATACCATTCAACGGTTTTGAGGTTTAACTAAGTCGTGGCTTTCACCGGCGACATCCTATTTATATTGGGGGTTGTTGTGATGGTTTAGGGTTTTTGCATAGAAACTTGATTATTTATATTTCGAGAATAATTTCTCAAAAAATTGGTAAAATGGGTTTATAACCCGAAGGAGACCATGAATCACCTCAATCTTTCAAAGGAATATTGTTGGGGTAGGAATTTAGAAAACTTGGAGATTGGAATGAGATTGGTGGTTTTTGGATCGTCCGTGTGCATTTCTAGGTTCCAGGAGTTCTTCAGCTTATCCTTTCTCCTTTTCTTTAGAAACAACTAGAAGATCATGTCAAGATTGGATTTTTCATGCGGTGTTTACAAGTACTTGAGAAGAAGATGTATCGAATGGTGCATCTTTGCCCCTTATTTCCGTAATGAAGCAGGAAATACTGATTTTGAAGCTATCCACAAAGTTTTTGGCGCCAAAAATACCTTTAATCTCCTGAGCCATCTTTCGGTAAGAGACGGTAATGAGGCTGTTGCTACAATGATATATGAGGCTCAAACTAGGATTCAAGATCCGACTTACGGCTGTGTATCTGAAATTCTTATCTTCCAGCAGCAGGTATAATGAACCCTAAATCCTTAATCTTTTTGAGTTTCTGGACTTAATTTGCTAATTATGTGTGATTTTTAGGTTAACAATCTGCAAATTTATCGAGAATTTTTTAATGAGTTTGTAGACTCTTATGCAAATTTTCAAAATGTTCAAAATCAAATTCCCCCAGAAACCAACCCTATTCTAGAACTGGATCCGAGCATTGCCGATGATTTTGTTCGTATCGATGAACTTGGACCAATCATGTTCGACAGACATCAACATTGAGCATTATGTAGGTAAATTAGATTTGAGGATTATATAATGATATTGTACCCCTCGAATATTTTATGATTTCCTTTTTTTTATGTTATGTAATATTGAATCTATGGTCGGAATGATTAGCGAGTAAATATCTTACAAATGTGTTGCAATTTAAGTATTTTGAGAGATAGTTGATACTAGGCATTTTCTATATTAGATAAGTCTAAGTACATACTCCGTCCTATTATCTATTCTTTTTGTTTCATTTGTTCTATGATAAGATACTTCATAAGGATTAAAACATACTTTATATCTTTTGTCACACGATTGGCGTATGCTAGTTAGGTTGTGCTTAAGATTATCTATCAAGATAACATTTTTTAGCACATATCAACACATTTTATTCTCCCCCTTATTCAATACATATATCAAAACATTATAACTCTCCTTTAATTATAGAAATCGATACAAGTCTTCAACAAAAAATCATATATGGCAAATTCACAATTCATTATCATCAAAACTTATAAGCATGGAGAGTTTAGGGATAGAAACATACCACCAAGATTTTGTTTAATAAAATCTTACTCTTGGATGAAAATACATCATTTGGGGTTGACTTTCTTTTTCATCCCCTTTTCCTTCATGCTTGATTCATCCATAAGGATTTCTCTTTGAGATTCATTTAGATGACAAGCAACCTACAAAAATACCTATCCACAAACTTTTGGTGCTCAAACCACTTTGGGTTCACCATTGTTAGCATAGAGTGTTCCTTTAGGAACCATACTTGTTTAAAAATCTTTGGATAGTTTCTTATAAAACCTTTGTGTTTAAAATGATACCAATAGTTAGAATGTGAAGCAAAGGATTTTTGTTTGAAATTTGTTTTCATTTTATCCTTATCCACATTCTTCATAAAATGAGAATTTTTAAATTTCAAAACATACTTAAATTCTTGGGGTTTGGTATAAGAATCATTAGATATCTTAGTTCCCTAAAGAATTCATTTCATTTTTGGACCACTAGATGACTTCCTTTTAAAAGGGCAACAAGATGCAATGTGGCCAAATTTACAACAATGAAAACATTTAATGTCATGAGAGGTGTGTAAAGATGAGCTCTTAATATTAGCTCTTTGATTATAAGAATTTTGAACACCTTTGTCATGATCATATGAATTTGAAATCTCTCTATTTAAAATAGGTTTCTTATTTAAAGCATCATTAGAAGATTTCAATTTAGTTTCTTTTAAATCATTTTCCATTGAAAATACTTTAAATAAAAAATGTAAAATTTAAAGCTAAAAATAAAAAAAATTAAATAAAAAATTAAAATTTAGCGACGGGTCACACCTGTTACTAAAAAATAAAAAATAAATAAAATTTAGTAACGGGGTCATACTCGTGGCTAAAAAATAAAAAATAAAAAATAAAAAATGTAAAATTTAGCAACGAGATTACCCAATCGCTAAAAAATAAAAAAAAATAAATAAAAAATTAAAATTTAACGATAAGATCACACCTGTCGCCAAAAAATAAAAAAAAATTAAATAAAATTAAAATTATTTTGTGACGGGAATATTCGGTGCTAAATAATTAAAAAATTAAATTGTTTAAGAAATTTGAAAATTTAAATTTAAATTATTTAAACAAATATAAATATTAATTTTTTGAAACTCTAAAATAACAAAAAATTACATTTAAACATATCATAATAATTTTTACTAACATTAATATTAGTAAAAATTAAACTAATATTTTTTAAACATATTACAAATTAAAATAAAAATAAGGACATAATTTTTCACTACTAATATTATAATTTATAAACTTTTATTTGAATTAATGATAAAATAAAATTAAAATTAATATTCATTTCTCTCTACTAACATTAATATTAAAATTAATATCATTAAATAAATTTGAGAAATTTTGAAGTGTAAATATAATTCTAAAAAGTTTGAAAGAGTTACTATAAATATATTTTATACACATCAATAAACATGGAGCCTTCCAGATCGTTTGCTCGCTCACGAAACTTAGAAACAAGTCACAATGGGGTTTATTAAAAAATTACAGTTTATTTTGATATAATTTTTTAAATAAATTCATATAATAAGAAGAAAAACTAATTTTTTTTTAGAGTTAAAATCATATTTAAAAAAAACTACTTATTATTTTGTTATATGTTTTTAAACAAACCCATATAATAATACAAGAAACACTAGGAAAAATTTCAAAAAAAATTTGAGTAATCACAATGGGGTTTATTAAAAGATTACTTATTATTTTGATATGATTTTTAAGACAAAGATCATACAACAATATAGGAAAAAAATCTCCAAACACACGCACGATTGCCTCCTCAAAGGTCTCTCCAAAACTGAAATTGGTTCAACACAAAGGGTAGGGGCGGCTTAAGGAAAATGTTCAGTTACACCAAACTTCAATAAGAACCTCTTCTGATTGCAGTCTAGCATTTCACTAAGGCTACAACATACATTCCTCTGTTTCAAAAGTTTTTGCCTCCACTCCAACCTCTTCTTGAAACCATGCTTGAAAAAGTAAGGGCAATCAGCTACTTCTTCTATTTGTCTTTCCATCACCTCTACCAAAAATTTGATCCATGGTTCTAAAGAGTAATTGATGCTTTTGATCAGAATATGTGGGTAACCAGTCACCAGAGCTATTATTTGTCCACCTCCAAATCCGCATTTCGTTAAGTAATCAACATTAGGTCTTGAAACCATGCTTGAAAAAGTAAGGGCAATCAGCTACTTCTTCTATTAGCAAGAAAGTTCACAATTTGTGAAATCTTTGATTCAATGTTGTAGCTAATGATTCTCGGATTGAGCAAAAGCATCTTACCAAGTTGCTTTTCAGGCACCCCAAGAGCTTGAAAAAAAACTAGGAGAGGACATAGCTTCTCTTCCACACTGTGCGGCAAGATGCGAGGAAATTTGGTAATAGCAGAAGCAACCTGGCTGGGTCTTGTTCCCAATGTTGTAAGGCACTGGTAAGTCAGGATAGGCTTTTCTTCCAAATTGATGGTAAGCATTTTGGGGCACTTTACTACAACAGAAGGAAGCTTCTGCTCTTGGATGCCAATGTTTCTCAAGTAGTCCCATTTTTCACAAGCTCTTTCCTTTTGCACACCCTCGAGATGCTTGCACTTTTTGAACATTTCATTAATACTTTTATCGTCAAAACCTTTGTTCTTGAAGAACCACGTAATGCCGTTGTTGTAGCTATTGGCAATTTCCAATTTTCTTGACAAGATATTAACTAAATTCAACCAATGTAATAAATTCAATTTTCAGTATTTTAAATGGTAGAATCAAACATGAAAATGTTATGCAATCGACAAGACAGAGACGAGGAATATAGCATCTAAAAGCATATGATATTATATCCAGAAAGAAAACCAGCCTATCCATGATGTAGAACTAGTATAGAGGTAGGAGAAGTAGAGAAATTGTACTGAAAGAAGAGAAGAGAGATTCGGATAAAAGAATGGAGAAGTTTAAGGAGAAGGAACAGAAATGAGAGAGAGGTAGGGCATGGAGAGGAGAGAAACACCTAATATCCAATATTTGACTCAAAATCCAAACTCTGACACCATCCAAATGTAAAAGGGTATTTACATATAAACTTGTATAACAAAACAAGGAAATCATCACAAGAAGCAAAGGACATACTTATGCAAGGAAGAAACAAGGGGAAACAAATCAAAATGTTATACATAATGGATATGCTGGAAGTAATGAGATGCCGAACAATGCAAAGTTGCCAAGCAAGTTGGCCCACACAAATTTAATGTCTCAAAATTAGTGCATCACTCCAAATCCTAACCCATGTAGGATAAAATAGTGAATGTTCTCTTCATAATTGAAACTTTATCATCATGTGGATAATTTTCAAATGAATTCATTCTTGCAAAAGGGCTTGTACACTTAGGAAACTCTTTTACTAGATATCCCCAGAAGTCAGCTAAAAACTCCTCCTGAATTGGAAGACTCTCTTAGGTCTTAATCTAATACTCATGCCATGGTAAAAGTGGTGGGAAGTGAGACATGCTCTTTAATTTGGATATCAAGCAGGCAACAAAACTAATACACACAAAAAGCACCGAAAAACAAGATCTTCCTTTTTTTTTTGCTAACAAGGTCTTCCTTTTATGACTTGTATAGTCACAAAGTCTTACCTTAAATAAAGAAATAAAAGAAAACAATAAAATTTAAAAGTTTGTATGTATGAGGTATGTTTCTGTCAAGGAGTGATTCATCTTACTCGGACTACAGGAGGTAGGTGCATGCTCTTTGCACGAATTCAAATCCATGAGCATCTATCACACGTGCTAGTCTTGGATTATTCACAGTTTTGTAGGGTGTATCCTTATCCCCCCATTTGTTCAGTGTTTAGTTTTACATATGGTTTTTTACAAGCAACCATATAGGCATCCCGATACAAAGGATTGTCTTATATATACTGTTAGCCATGATTTCTTCCCTGTTTCATGGCATATCTTCATTAGGGAATGGAGAGGTCCCCATTGATATCTCACATCTTTCATTTTAACTTTTTAGTTATTGGCAAATATACATTTAACCCAATGAAAGAACACTCAACTCCAAACGAACCACTGATCTGTTATTCATGCGGACCTTCATGAAAGCAAGAAAAGGAAGGGAAAAAAAAGGCACAGAAAACCCGTCAAGATAAAAGTAAAATATAAGGAAAATATTTCGTATCAGCTATTTCAATAAAATTCAGAACAGAGGTAAAGAAACAACAGGATAATATGGACGTCAAACAAACGCTAAAAGGTGTACTTCCTTTGATAAGGAACCGTGCTTACCCAGACTAGAAAAGGTAGGAACATCTTTTTGCCAATTTGAGGCCATGAGTAGCTATTAATCATAAAGAGGCAAAAACAAAATTGAATGTCCTCAAGATGTCCACCAAAAAAAACCCTTTCTGATATTCCATGCAAACTTGGAGAGTAACGGGACCTAAAAGAGTCGCGAGACATGGACATGAAGCCCAAAGGCCCAACGGGTTCTAAGAGATCAAGGAAACAAGCTGAAAGAGCAAGAGGTCGAGACCAAGTGGGGAGGACCCACCCGGTTATGCCAAGTAGGTACGATACTGCTTTAGTTTTTCAGCTATAACTTTCTCATACAAGCTCTGATTAAGGTGATTCAAAGTCCTATGGAAAGCTAAGAGAATTATCTACAAATTTTATGTTTTGTGTTTTAAGAGATTCGACCTGAATCAAGGTATAAATCAGGCATAAAATTAATGTATGAGAACTACTCAAGACTGAACCAAGGAAAAGGGCAAAAGAAGGCATGACCAAGTGGCCCCCCACTCGGTCATGCTCGAGTGGGCTTGGGCCAATCTCTCCTCTTTTCTCCCTTGGATGGGCCATAAATTCATCGAAACGGGTCACGAGATTCAAGCCAAAATTGTCGCACGTCTCCCTTCTCTCATCCGCTATAAATATGAGGCTATGTCTTCATTAGAAGGTATGCACTCTTGGGCCCCTCAACATAATTTCGCACTTTTGCTCTCGAGAACTAACTTAGGCATCTGAGGGTTTGCACGGGGACCCCACTCACGCCCTCACGTTGCTCTCATTTTGCAGGTCACTCGGTTATCTAAGGCCACTCGGTTATGGAGGGTCACTTGGTTATTGGAGGCCACTCAGTTATTAGAGGCCACTCTGTTATTTAAGGTCACTCGGTCATCTAGGGCCACTCGATTATTGGAGGCCACTCGATTATCCACAGTCACTTGATCATTAGATCCACCAGATCGCCAGATCCACTAGGTCCACTAAGTCATCAGCCTTACCAGACCATCAGCTCTGTTAGATCACCAGATCTGCTTGACAGATTCAGTTGTTCACCAAGATTCCCATCATTAAAGGTACGGCTCTCAATACATCGAGACTACGGCGATCAACCACACACAAATTATATTCTCCCACAAAAGAAAAAAAAAATAGATTGTTGTATTTTGGCAACAACAATTGGTGTCGTCTGTGGGAAACATAAGACAAAAAGTCAACTTAAGAATGACAAACACCCGTGGACACCGACGAACTCTCTCTCAAGGTGTAGAAACATGCCTACCACCACGAAACTCTCCACAATAGGGAGCGTCTCCCATTATTTCAGATGCTCACCCGTAGGGAGCACCTCTACCTCCTCATAATTCTAAACCCCAAGGAGGTGATCGCTCTGTTTCCCCAAACCGACAAATGGGGAACCAGCCAGCCCCACTTCCGCGTAACACTAGTTCGGGGCCACCTCCCACCGATCAAGCTGGGACTTTACGATAGCTACCGCGTATGGTCCCATGGGAAGAGTACGAAGCATTGAGACAACAACATGCTGAGGGCATGCAGGCATTTCGAGGCATGGCTGGTATACTCCAAGGTATGATGCCTGGGGGGACGTTGCCTGACACCTTGAAAAAGTTTATGCCACCAGTTGAGCCTCAGCCCGAGATGGGAGCTGATTCCTACCAAGAGACTACTCTCGATTCTCATTCCCGATCCACTCCTCGTCGGGAGGATAGGCTAAGATCACCACCACCAAGAAAGAATCCTCGCCCCATGCCCCGAAGAAATGAGAACCAACGAATGGAAAACAAGGCTAGAAGCCCCCAAAGATGGAGATACCATGAAACTGCGGCCAGTACGCCAACAAGACATGACAACCAAGCAGCAGCAAGTATAAGAGATGACATGAAAAGGGTAGTTGAATAAGTACTTGAACAAAAGAAATTGATCCTAGCCACGGAGGAGCAACAACGTAAAAAATGTCCATTTTCTACAGAGATATTGGAAAAGCCACTACCTAAAAAATTCAAGATGCCCCAAATCAACCCTTCTTCCGGCAAGGATGATCCCAATGATCACATTCAAAACTATGAGTCATTGATGATATTGCACGGATAGGACGATGACAAACTGTGTCGAGCCTTCTCCTTAACTCTGACAGGAAATGCCCGAACATGGTTCAATAGTTTATCGGAGGCCTCTATCTCTTCATTCGGTCAACTCAGAATGGAATTTGTTAAGGCATTTATGATTAAAACTCGGAGAAAAAAGGACGCCACCTACTTGTTCAGTATTCGACAGGGAACAAAGAAACTCTGCGTCAATATGTGGATAAATTTCAGAATGCCGCCCTCGAAGTTCATGATTTGCCAATTGCAATGGCAGTGTTTGCTATGTTACACGAAACACGGCTAACTCCCCTACAAGAATCATTATCTTTGGACCCACCAACATCCCTAGCAGATTTGTATGTTAGAGCAAATAAATACTTACTCCATATGGAAGTTATGAGAGCTGTAGGTGGGAATGAGGAAAAAGAGCGAAAAAGAAAGGGACACGATGATGAAGAAGACTCCAGACGGGTTAGGGGATCAAATATACCACGACCCCAGTTTCACCATTACACAAGACTTCTTCAACCTCGATCGACCATACTTGCAGGCATCGATGGGTCAGGTTTCATTAGACTCCCGAAAAGGTTAACCATCCCATGGGGAAGAATAGAGAAGAATATTGCAAATATCACAGAACTCATGGTCATTCCACTAACCAGTGCCAGGAGTTGAGAGATCAGATTGAGATGCTAGTTTGTGAAGGACATCTTCGAAGGTATGTACAGATCAAAGACAGGAAGCCTCGAAGAGGAGAAGATAGACAGGAAGAACACGAAAGATCAAATCAGAGACGTCAAGAGAAAGGAAGGGATTACAGAGAAAATCCACCTGTAGACAATGAACTAGTTTATGAGCCCATACATGTCATCTTCGGCAGTGAAAGTATGACAAATGACTCCTCCTATTCCACCAAGACAAGCCACGAAAGGACATACCCTTAGAAAAAGGCAGTCAACCACCATTAATGCCCTCAAAGAGAAAATTGGGAGCAAAATTTAGACACATTGAAAAGAGCCTATGTTAAAGATCGAGAAACTAAACTTTTTGAAATTATGCATGACCTGTGTATTTCGTGCTTAGAGGCAACAATAAGACCCAAAATGAAACAGTGGACGTACTCACTTATTTCAAAAAATGTCAGCGTTTTCATTACACATTGCTTTATAAAAGTTTGTTTGCTATGCTCTACTTATAGGAAATAAAAACCAACTCAAGCCCGTTACCCCGCTCACAGCCCGGCAACGAGGGAAAAATACAATCAAGCCCATTGTCCCGCTCACAGCCCGAGAATGAGGTAAAAGTACATTCAAGCTTGTTGTCCTGCTTATAGCCTAACAACGAGATAAAATTACACTCAAGCCTGTTGTCCCGCTTATAGCCCGGCAACGAGGTAAAAGTACATTCAAGCCCGTTGTCCCGCTCAAGGCCTGACAATGAGGTAAAAGTACAGTCAAACCCATTGCCCCGCTCGCAGCCCGGTAATGAGGTAAAAGTACATTCAAACCCATTGCCCTACTCATGGCTCGACAATGAGGTAAAAGTAAATTCAAGCTTGTTGTCCCGCTCATGGCCCGACAATGAGGTAAAAGTAAATTCAAGCTCGTTATCCCGCTTATAGTCCAGCAACGAGGTAAAAATACATTCAAGCCCGATGTCTAGCTCATAGCCTGGTAACAAGGTAAAAGTACATTCAAGCCCGTTGCCCCACTTACAGCCCAACGAGGAAAAAACCTAACGTGACCCCGTTGTCTTGCTCATGGCTCGATAATGAGGGAAAAACCAACTCAAGCTCGATGTACTACTTATAGCCAGGCAACGAGGGAAGAATAGATTCAAGCTTAATTGCCCCGCTCTTGGCTTGACAACAAAGAAAAAATATATTCAACCTCGTTGTCCCGCTTACAGCCTGAAACAAGGAATTGAAAAGCACTAGAGCCCAGAAATTTAAAGGCACGGTGTGCGAACAAGCTTAGGAGGATGTGTAGAAGACAAAGCGACTAAAAGAGAAGTAATGTTAAAAAGTTTACAGGACAAGATACTCTTTAACCCTAAACTCCCGGCCAAAAGAGTAGGGAGCAATTGATATACCTTGTAAACTTGGAGAGTAATGGGACCTAAAAGAGTCGCGAGACATGGACATGAAGCCCAAAGGCCCAACGGGTTGTAGGAGATCAAGTAAACAAGCTGAAGGAGCAAGAGGTCGAGCCGAGACCAAGTGGGGAGGACCCACCCGGTTATGCCGAGTGGATACGACACTACTTTGGTTTTTTAACCATTACTTTCTCATACAAGCTCCGATTAAAATTGATTCAAAGTCCAATGGAAAGCTAAGAGAATTATCTAGAACTTCTGTGTTTTACATTTTAAGAGATTCGGCCTGAATCAAGGTGTAAATTGGGAATGAATTTGAGGTATAGGAACTACTCAAGACCGAACCAAGGAAAAGGGCAAAAGAAGGCATGACCGAGTGACACCCCACTCGATCATGCCCGAGTGGGCTTGGGCCAATCTCTCATCTTTTCCCCCTTGGATGGGCCGCGAGATTCAAGCCAAAATTGTTGCACGTCTCCCCTCTCTCCTCCGCTCTGAATATGAGGTTATGCCTTCATCACAAGGTATGCACTCTTGGGCCCCTCAACATAATTTCGCACTTTTGCTCTCGAGAACTAACTTAGGCATCAGAGGGTTTGCTTGGGGACCCCACCCGTGCCCTCACGTTGCTCTCATTTTGCAGGTTACTCGGTTATCTAAGGCCACTCGGTTATGGAGGGCCACTTGGTTATCTAGGGCCACTCGGTTTTGGAGGGCCACTCGGTTATCTAAGGCCACTCGGTTATGGAGGGTCACTCGGTTATTGGAGGCCACTCGGTTATCTAAGGCCACTCGATTATCTAGGGCCACTCGGTTATCTAAGGTCACCTAATCATCAGATCCACCATATCGCCAGATCCACCAGGTCCACCAAGTCATCAGCCCTACCAGACCATCAGCTCTGTTAGCTCACCAGATCTGCTCGACAGATTCACTTGTTCGCCAAGATTCTCATCATTGAAGGCACGACTCTCAATACATTGAGACTATGGCGATCAACCACACACAAATTGTATTCTCCCACAAAAGAAAAAAAAATAGATTTTTGTATTTTGGCAACAACATTTTCAAATAAGGATTTTAATGAAACAATCTAAGCACAAGTAGAATGAAGCCAAAAAGACAGATCGGGACCTAAAGGGATCCTAGATTATGCCGCGACTAAAAGAATAGATTGAGAATTTTACCTAGTAAAAGAGAAGAAACAAATTTGGAGATATAGAACCGACGGCTTGGGTAATTTCTAGACACACTTAACTGACAGTATGAAAGTTTTCCAATCCACAGTCTCTGGTGGAAGCTTTCATATTCGAGATTTTGAACCGATATACAACCCTATCCCCCACTAAGCAGTGAGAATGGGTATAAGAAAACATAGACTTTAGTGGGGATATGTTGATTGTTTTGACGGGCCATCATACCTTTGAAGAGGAAACGAGTACACTGGTCTCCTTCCGCAAACCATCTGACCCACACTTGGATGTGAAAAAGTCAGATTCTTGTGCCAAAGTAGCATTATAATCTTAGCTTAATTCCAAGTCTTGCAAGTTAACCAAGATATCCTATTGCACCTTGACCAATTTGCTTCGGAGATCCATGACTCTATCTGAAACATGGCCTCGAGAGCTATTGAGAAGCTTTATGATGCTCTTAACTGCCTTGAGCTCTCGCACAAAGCCTAAACATGGGAACTCCGCTAACTCTCATAGCCTAGCTAGCAGCTCCTTTGTTAAGAAATAAAAGATGGTCTGTTAGGTGGTTAAGGAAGTGGAAAATGGAACTCATTAGACCTATGATTATTAGATAAACTCACTACAATAGGACTCTGGTTGGAGATTCCCAATTGTTGGAAAGAAGCCTATTTTTCAGGATAGCGAGATAGTTAACCATCATTAATCAGGGCTCTATTCAACTTCCGAAAAATGCAATCCTCTCCTTACCTTTTATTATTCCACATCAGGCTTGGACCATTATACACCAAATCTTGGAGCAAAACATAGTGCAAAAACATTGGAATATGTGCATGCCTCACATAACAAAGGTGTTACCCCCTCGAATCTCAGAGACTTGACGATAGACATTAAAATTGCCCATAAGGAGCCATGAGTCATCAAAAATAGACAAGCCCACATTCCTCAGGAAAGACCTCAACCTCTCTTGATCCACCTCATCATTCCTAGCATATACACATGATAAGAAAAAGGAAGAAGGGACAAGATAACTCGACACTCAAAAATGAAGGAACTAATCAAAACTACTAAACATAGTCAGATTAAGGATGGATGGATCATAACTAATCCAAATACGCCAAGCCTCACGTACATTATAGTTAAACATTCAATCCCAAAAAGGCATGAACAAGCAAGAAATATCACTAGTGTGAACCTCCTAGACTCGAGTTTCCAAAAGCACCATAAGAGAAAGCATAAGTTGAGCAATGAGAGATTGGACTTCACACTGCTTCGGGGCTTGATTGTTCCCCTGTACATTCCATGAGACAATCTACATCATGGAGCATTAAGAGACATGGAATCTCGGCTCATGTACCCCTTGATTTGCACGGGTTGATTGCTAGACAGAGATTGCATCAACACTGCCTCCTCTATCCCATCTCGATTGTCCCCCGAACCATCCCAATGAACCTTAATTCCTAGTCAACTATCATGTCTTACCATATATAAACATAACTCTCCCTAAGAATATGTTCCCCCCGATTTTATGCATAATTTTTTTTTTGATAAAATAGTAAACTAATAAAATATTTTCTATAAAATAACATATTAAACTTATCAAATATAAGATAATTATATTCATTTTGCATAAGACAGACAGATATGGGAGTAGATAAGATCAAGACAAAAAATAAAACATGAGGTCCTTTCTCCCCATTTTTGTCATAATTAAACTAAGATATGCTCATGAGTCAGTCATCAACTCAGGTAATCCATTCTCAAATTGCCTATACTTCAATCGACTGAAGATGTATAGTGAATTAGGGAAAATAAAATTAAGATAACTAAACACATAGATGATAATAAACTTGAAGAACCATATTACTCAAAAAGTTTCAACATTCCTAATTCTTTTCTAATTTTGCAAAATTGATAATCTCCTAAGGGTTTTGTAAAAATATTAGCCAATTAATCATTTGTGCTTACATATTCTATTTCAATGTCTCCATCTTTTACATGTTCTCTAATAAAATGATGTCTAATTTGAAAAATGGGATTTTTAGTTAATTGAATTGCACTAGTATTGTCACACTTAATGGGAATATGATTGAACTTGATTCCATAATCTTCCATTTCATGCTTTATCCAAAGGATTTGAGTACAACAACTCCCAGCCGCTATATATTTGGCTTTAGCTGTTGAGAGTGCAATTGATATTTGTTTCTTACTAAACCAAGAAATAAGTTTCCTGAGAATTGGCAAGTCCTACTTGTGTTTTTTCTATCAATCTTACTTCCAGCAAAAATCCTTTTGGATACCAAAATCCTAGATCTTTTGTTCCTAAAAGATATTTAAAGATTCTTTTTACAACTGTTAAGTGTGATTCTTTAGGATTAGCTTGAAATTTAGCACGTAAACATACACTTAACATTATGCCGGGTCTACTAAGCTGTTAAATAAAGTAAAGATCCTATCATTCCTCTATATTTCTTTTGATCAACATCCTTCCCATTATCATCATTGTCTAGCTTAGTTGAAGTACTCATGAGAGTTGGACTTACTTTGTTTAATTCAAGCTCAAATTTCTTAAGAAGATCATTAATATATTTGGATTGATTTATAAATAGTCCATCTTCTAATTGTTTTATTTGAAGACATAGAAAATAATTTAATTCTCCCATCATACTCATTTCAAATACTTTTTGCATACACTTAGCAAAATCTTTGCACATTTTCTCATTTGTTGCTCCAAAAAATATATCATCTACATATATTTAAATTATGAGCATTTCATTTTCTTCATTTTTTATGAATAAAGTTTTATCTAGTTTTCCTCTTGAGTAATTATTCTCTAGAAGAAAATTACTTAATTTTTTATACCAAGCTCTAGGAGCTTGCTTTAATCCATATAAAGATTTTGACAACCTATAAGCATGATTTGAATATTTGTCATTTTCAAAATCTGGAGGTTGTTCAACATATACTTTTTCATTTAAGTTTTCATTTAAATAAACACTTTTAACATCAATTTGGAAGAGGTTTAAATCATTATAGCAAGCAAAAGCCGAAAGCATTCTAATAACTTCTAATCTAGCTACAGGGGCAAATGTTTCATCAAAATCGATTCCTTCTTATTGATTATACCCTTGAGCAAAAAGCCTTGATTTATTTCTTATAACTATTCCAGATTCATCGATTTTATTTCTATACACCCATTTTGTTCCAATAACGAGGTAATTTTTAGGTTTAAGAACTGTCACGTTTGGAATTGGTCGACCGTGATTCGTTAGCCCCCATTGGTGTAATAGATCTGAGAAATAGAGAAATAGATTATCTAACTCGGGTTGTTGATCCGCAGGTCGGCCCCTGCAGTGACACTCCGATGCTCAAGTCAGTAAGCGAGTAAGGAGAAAGATGCAGAGTATCAACAAGTTGGCAAGAAAAACATAACCTGGATTTAGGAAAAGCTGGTCAATATATGGGAGGTGAAGAGGCCCTCCTACATGTACTGTATGTCTACAGATGATGGGATGGGATTTCTGGTGCCGACAGAAATGCCCATGTATCAGTAAGGTACCGACAGGACCCTTACTAATGTGGATGAGATCCGTCATTAATGAGGATGGGATTTGAGATGAACGTGCAGAAATCAAGACATGGCTGTAATGATGTTGTAAAAATGGCCACGATGGTACTGATATGGGTTGATCAAATGGGCCGAGAGGACGGGGCCGGATTGGGCCTAATTGGCCTAGTTGGGGTGGCCCCTAGGCTGCTAATATTCTCGGGCATATAACCTTCTCATTATGCTAGCTGATCGGTTAGCCCAACGAATTGCAAGAGTTACTGAGAGCTCGCTCAAGGTAAGGCTGCTTGGTCTCGCGACCCAAGCCTGCTTAGACGAATTCAAGTTGAGGTCTACTGGGCTTTATGCAATTGGGCCACCCCTCTGGGTTGGGCCCAACTCATAAGGAGTAGAGCAAAAAAACCCATAACATTAAGCCCCCCAGCTCGCAGTGCGATCCTTTGACTGGGAGTTAACGCGTGTCCGCTATTCTGGCTGTAAATACGCCTTTTAGCTTTCTTCCCAATCGCTTCAAATCACGTCGTTTCATGTAGAACGTCCTGTCTGCGACGCATTTAATGCGCACATTTCCTCTTTGCTGCACATGATGATGCATGTAGGACCCGTGGGCTGTCGCGCGGCTGACGGATGTAGTGCATTACATAAGTCATTTTGATCCAACAGTTGAGACTAAACGGGCTGGAGGTATAAATAGTGGAGGGTGTTACCTTTTTCCCTCTTTCACGCTATTTTGAAATCTTTTCTTGCTTTGGCTTTCTTCTATTGAGACTTCTGTTGCTACCAGGCTTTCTCGTTCCTAATCATTCAGGCGCTGACCATCTTCATCTGGGGCTTGCTTCAAACTCTTATTCCGATGACAAGCTCAGTGATTGGTAAGCTCTTTGCGACTTTCATCTTTTCTTTTGTGTGGGTCGTCCGCCGTCGGTTAGCCACCGGTTGTTCTCCTGGTCATCCTGATCCTGTCGGTGTCGTTTCTGTTTTCTAGAGGATCGACTTGAATCGGTTGATTAGGTATTCATCGTGCATTTGGGCATAGTGACCATAGGATTAGTCCTACGCGGAATACCAGGCTCGCAGTTGTGGCCCCTCCGCCTTAGGCGGCACCTTGTGGTAAAGCACGTTGCCTACGATATATGGAGTACTTTTAGGGCTTTTCTGGTTCTTGAGGGTCTAGCTTGCGACCTGCGACCTGACTTTCCCTTCTTTCTCTTTGTAGATGCCTGATTCCATCCGAGGGAACTCAGGTCAAAAGCGCTATAACCATATCATAAGGGAGGACGATACCTTGACCTTCGAAGATTGCCTTGTGATGGAGACACAAAACTTTGAGGGGACGAGCTCGTGATCTAGGGAAATCGTCACGCTCCATTCTTCTTTCAGCGACCTTCTCTTTGACCTCCAGGTCGGCTTCGGTAGAAGTCACCGCGATGATTTCCCTAGATCGCGAGCTTGTCCCCTCAGAGTTTTGTGCCTCCATCACAAGGCAATCTTCGAAGGTTGAGGTATCGTCCTCCCCTATGATATGGTTGCAGCACTTTTGACCTGAATTCCCTCAGATGGAATTAGGCATCTACAAAGAGAAAGAAGGGAAAGTTAGGTCGCGAGTGGCGAATCAGACCCTGAAGAACCAGAAAAGCCCTAAAAGTACTTCATATATCACAGGCCATGTGCTTTGTAACAAGGTGCCGGCTAAGGCGGGGGGCCGCAACTACAAATAAAACTAGCCGTTGGAAGCTTTCTGCAAAAGAGATAGTCGACAGAAGAAAATGCATAGTTGACTATTTTTACAAATAAAGCTAAGTACAGTCGATAGATAGAAACTGATAGTCGACTATTTTCTAACACAAAAATCCCATAGTCGACAGATACACTCGCATAGTCGACAGATGCAGAAATATGAAGAGATTTTTGAATTTTATTAAAAAAAAATAGTCGACAGATGAAAAGCCATAGTCGACTATCCATACTCGATAGTCGACAGATGCAAAAATAGTGGACAGAAGCCTTGAATAGTCGACAGATCAAACAGCATAGTCGACTATCCTAAGGCATAGTCAACAGACAGAACCACATAGTCGACTATCCATTATGAAAAATTTAAAACTCAACTGATAACATGAAGAAGCACACTTGATTGATACAAAACAACACAAGATATTTATATTTCTTTAGTTTAAGTAAATGTAAATAACGAAGTACCCCCCATTTAGATTCAATAAAAATATCTAAAAAATCAAAATCCATAAGAATAAGAAAGTAGAATTTGGGTTTTAGTAAGAACTTAGGATTTTGTGATTTTACCATCTCTAAGATATACACTTTCTATTTCTTGAAAAAATCGTTAAAAATCATTTTATCACTAATGAATGTTAGCTATTGAATTACCGGGAGTTAATTTTCTAAAAAGAAAACATTTTCATATATGTCTCCTTATAAGGTGCTAGTCTTCCAGGCTTAGAAAAATATTGAAACATTATCAAAACGAGTTTCAAGACAGGATGCATGAACTAAAGGATTTTTCATACGTTTAAGTTTCAAGCCAAAATTTTTCATGCATGTTTCAAAATATGAAAAACTTATATTGAAAACATTTCATTTGAATTTCTAGTTGGTCTTTTGCCTTAGAACAATTTTAGCTCTATGTTGACCAACGACTTCAAAGCTAAATTGAAAAACATTTTAGGAGATTTTATCATAATACACGTTTGTTCACATCTCCATATATAAGAATATAAATATTTGGTTTTCATTTTAACAAAATATTTGAAATTGATTTTTGTTGAAAACCATAAACTTGACTCATGACTTGGGGATAAAACATGATATTGTTTTTCATCATCAAAACTAAACACAAGGGTAGAACATCAGTCTAAGCAGGCTCGGGTCGGGGGACAATGCAAGCATACTTCGAGCGAGCTCCCAGTAACTTTTGCAATTCGTCGACCTAACCGATTAGTTCGCATAATGAGAAGATTATATGCCTGGGAATATTAGCGGCCTAAAGGCCATCCCAGCTGGGCAAGTCAGCCCAATCAGGCCCTGTCCTCTCAGCTCATTTGATCAGCCCATATCAGTCCCATCGTGGCCACTTTTGCAACATCATTATAGCCACGTTTGGATTTTCGAACGTTCATCTCAGATCCCATCCTCATTAATAATGAATCCTATCCACATTAATGAGGGTTCCGTCGTCACCTTACTGATGGATGGGAGCTTCCATCGGCGTCGGAAATCCCGTCCCATCATCTGCAAACATACGGTACGTGTAGGAGGGCCTCTCCACCTTCCATATATCGACCAGCTTTTCCTAGAGCCAGGTTATGTTTTTCTTACCAACTTGCTAATACTCTACATCTTTCTCTTTAGTCACTTACTGACTTAAGCATCGGAGTGTCACTACAGGGGCTGGCCGGTGGATCAACAACCCGAGTCAGATAATGCATTTCCCTTTTTCTCAGATCTATTACACCTATGCGGGCTAACGAATCACGGTCGACCAATTCCGAACGTTGACATTTTGGCGCTAGAGGATGGGTGACCCCCCTGGGAAGTTTGCGTAGGCCCATCAGGGTAAGTTGTCCCAGACTTTCCTATCGGTCGATACGGGGTGTTACAAAAATGTGTATCAACATTTGGCACCGTTTGTGGAAACCCCATAATGGTCCCTATAACCCCCGATAAAGGAGGGGCCGATAGAGCCCCACCACACCTGCGGGAGGGGGATGGTGTGGATGCACTGGGTTTGTCCCACCTCGGTCACCCAGAGGGCAACTTCCCACTGTTGGAAATGTATGCCCTAAAGACACGTTTTGTTTAATTTATGGTAACGATGTTTCTTTTAGTCAGTTTATGGCACATATTATTTGCATTTAACTATTGGAAAAGTGTCCATGCTATTAAGTAAGTGATTCATGTGATGGGTCGTTCTTCACAGTTAGGCATGAATCATGGGTACTTAATAAGCAAGAAAAAATATTACTCTTGATCTTTTGATAGAATTGGGCATTCTATCATGATAAGATCATTGTGCAATAGATCCTAATGGAGGATGGCTTGCCTTAGCCAGTAAACAATCCGTTTACTCTAATTGTACAAGCGCATTTGGAATGCGTAGAGTGGACCTGTGATAGAAGCTAATGACAAAGTACTAATTATCATGGAGCTAGTTTATCACTGCTACTACGTGGACGAGTACTCTAATACTTCATTATTAGTTAGTGGTTTAGTGAACCTAGAGCTATATTCTTAGATTCACTGTAGGTGAGGTCTATCAAAGATCAATAACCTTGTGAGTTGGGAGTATGGTTTCTAATTAGCTAAGACAGACTAATACAAGATAGTTTCTGTGATTCACCCCCTTGTGATTGTCCAAGAATAATCAAATAATCTAGGGCCCTGAGAACGTGACTTAAGAGTGTGTGCTTCTGGGTAGCTCCCAGTGATAAGCAAGTACATTCGAGTAGTCACGGATTATTGGACTAGTGATCTAAGGATGGTAGAAATCATTTAGAGAAGTGGTAGTACATTATTCCTTTCTAAATGATGGGTGTTACGTAGAGGGGTATTTTCGTCATTACACTAGTAGGTTAAAGACATTGCAGATGCAAAATTATTCATGGGGTTAGTGTTACCATATGGTGATAGTTGGAACACTTAGAATGACAAAATATAGCTACTGGGTAGCAGGGGTATTTTGGTCATTTTAGTAGTCATGAATAATTTGTCTTTTGGTCCCCGGGGTAGCTCGATATAACTCATGTATTATATAATACATTTGGCTTGTTGAGTGAATTACATTGAGAGAGAATTGTTTTATTCAGAATGGTCCATAATTAATTGGGCTAGAATAAAATAATAGTTCATTGGTTTTTTAATTAATTAATTGGGCAAACCCAATTAAAAAAATTAATTAAATGAACTTGGCCCATTAGGGTTTGGCTCACTAGGGTTTTAACCCTAGGGTTCTCCCTCTATATATTCTCTTATTGGTTGTTTTTCACCTAAGGTTTTTACTCTTCTTCACCAAAAGAGAGGCCAAGAGTTCTTGAGTCATACCTTGGAAGATCAAGAGAACATTCAAGTTCTGATGCGAAGGAGTCGAAGGATTGCAGGACAGCCGTCATCTCCACCACGCGAAGAAGCTCCCGCCCCTTCTCCTCCTGTCGCTTCATTCCGTCCGGTGATCCGAAAGAAAAGTAAGTTTCCTAGATTCTAATCAATACGAGAAAAGTTTTTTTTTAAAAAAAATAAAAAAAACGCTTCCGTTGCTTGCTATGTATCCTCGTGATGGTCTTTCACCCACCATGGGAGGTTGACTGCTACACTACCCTGCACATTTATTTATCAAAACTACAACCAAATTTATGATACGTTAATTCTTTTATTAAAGTAGGTGTAGGGCGATTATACTCGCCAGTGTGCGAGTGTATGTGTAGTACAATTTTAAATTTATATTTCGGTGAGTCCGAGTCGATTCACAGGGAGATTATTTATGGATGAAAATGAAGATCACGCGATATTTGATTTTAGGAGGTAATTAAGATGATCTAAAGACAATAATTAAAGCTAAACTAATACTGAATTTAAGTAACTTGGGTCAAGACAATTTCAGTGCCAAAACCAATTAATTCCCGATTTAATAGAAAAGATCAATAATATTCATCTAATTTAAGTTTTGCAGATCTGTTAGTAATTTTAGTTCAAGATAATGATAATTCTTGTTTAAGCAATCTCCATACGTGGCATGAAAATTCTAGGTTAAGTAATTACCATAAATTGAATTATATTCCACAGACAGATTTTATAGATACAGATTAATCATTTAGGCTTGGGTATGAAAACATTTTCAGATCTAGCAATCTCCATACATGACATGAAAATTCTAAGTTAGGCTTATGCTCCAATCCAAACTTAAAGATACACTATACGCACACTGCTCAAATTGAATCAGATTAATATTACATATTTTAAGCGCAGCTTTCTTTGGGAATCATTGGCATTAGACACTGTCCTTGCCTTAACCCAATAATGGATTTAGCTACTTGTCTTCATTTTAAAATAAATTGACAGGAATTTAAATGACGGGAATTAAAAGACAATATTTAAAAGACTATTTTTTAACCGACCATATAGGCGGTATATAATTGAAAGACAATAATTGAAAGACTATTTTTAACCGACCATATAGGCGGTATATAATTGAAAGACAATAATTGAAAGACTATTTTTTAACCGACCATATAGGCGGTATATAATTGAAAGACAATAATTGAAAGACTATTTTGAACCGACCATATAGGCGGTATATAATGGAAAGACAATAATTGAATAACATAATACAACTATATGGAAACAAAGGTTAAAGATTTAAGAGAGAAATTCTAAGAACAAAACTATATAGAAACTAAAATTGAAAATTTAAGAGAGAAATCTAAAGATCACAACTACACTTTCATTATAAGAAAATCCAATCCTTACAAATGCACCCTAAGTGCTCTATTTATAGAGAAAATGTAATGGAAACTATTCAATTATATAATTTAATAATACAAAATATCTAATTAATGATGTAAGCGATGATGTCACTCCAACCCATGATGTAAGCAATGATGTCACTCCAACCCATGATGATGTAAGCAATGATGTCACTCCAACCCATGATGTAAGCGATGATGTCACTTTGACCCATGATGTAAGCGATGATGTCACTCAACCCATGATGTAAGCGATGATGTCACTCAACCCATGATGTAAGCAATGATGTCAGCAATTTGTGGGACTTGGGCTTTCTTTGTGTTGGGCTTGGGCCTTCCTTGTGTTGGGTTTGAGCTTGGGCTTGGGCCTTCCTTGTGTTGGGCTTGGGCTTGGGCTTCATAATATTATAATATTATATATTATATTTATATATTTTTATATTTTATATGTATTTTTATATTAATATTTTAAAACTTGCATATAATCACAAAATGCATAATAATAGTCAATTTAAACCATTTTAAGATCAAAATAAGGATGAAATTATAATAAAAATTTTACAAAATTGATCACTAATCAGAGGTCAGGGGGGAGGATCGAGGAAGGCTAGGCGAAGCCTCCAAAATCAGCAGGGCTTCCCTCGAAAGCTCCACATGGGGCCAAGACTAGCCCCCTTGAGAGATAACGGAGGAAACCCTAGCAGTAGAAGGGAGACCCGCCTGTCTAGGCAAAGAACGAGAGAAGAAATCCACCAACACACCAAAAGGATGCCATTGGTCATGCCAGAGAAAAACACGATGATCATTGCCAATTTTCCATCTAATGAGGGGCCTAATAGCCCCTCTAAGATTGAGGATCCTACGCCAATACCAAGGACGAGAGTAAGGCGGCATAAGGAGCCAGAAACAAGAATCCCTAATCCGATACGAATGGATCCAATGTATCCAAAGGGATTCAGAAGAAGCATGCATGAGGCGCCAGATTAATTTGGCAGCAAGAGCTTGGTTCCAAGTATAGAGGAGACGCAAACCAAGGCCCCCTTGGTCTTTAGGGAAATAGATATCAACCCAAGCAACCTTAGCCTTAAAAAGAGATAACTCCGGGCCATCCCACAAGAAAGTACAAATAACTCTTTCCACTTCCTTAAGAACCTTCTTGGGGAGCACGAAAATCGAGGCCTAATAGACCTGAATGATAGACAAGATTAACTGAACAAGCTGGAGACGGCCAGCAAAGGAGAGGAGACTACCCCTCCAAGAGACAACTTTAGAGCGAACACAGTCCAAGATAGGACAACAGTCATTATAAGTGAGCTGTTTTGAGATTAACGGAATCCCAAGATAACGAATAGGGAGAGAGCCTTGCCTAAAACCTGATTCTCGAACTAGGATGGCAGAGAGATCAGGGTCTCCACAACAGACAAAGCAGAAACTTTTAACGGGATTCGCCGCTAACCCCGATATGTTAGCAAAGCGATCTAGGCATTGCTTAAGGATGCGAACAGAATCCTGGTCCCCATTGCAAAAAAGCATGAGGTCATCAGCAAACGAAAGCATGGCGATGTCTAACCTATCACACTTCCAATGGAACGAAAATCGTCTGTGTGAGAGTGGTAGGCAATAATACCATGAAGAACCTGCACGACTAGGACAGAGAGATAAGGGGAGAGAGGGTCCCTCTACTTGAGGCCCCGACCACCAGGAAAAAAAACCATGGAGCCTCCCATTGACCTTAACAGAAAAAGGGACCGTGGTCACGCAAGCCTTGATCCAAGAGACGAAACGGGGAGGGAAGTTCATATGGCGAAGAACAGATAAAAGGAACCCCCAATCCACTGAGTCATAAGCCTTACTAAGGTCCACCTTAAGAGCACATCTAGCGGGGCCCTTCAGGATATGGTACCAATGCAATAATTCCTGCACTATGAGGATATTATCACCTATTGAATGACCCAGCACAAAGGCAGTCTGGGAGACATCAACAAGCTAGGGTAACAGAGGCTTGATCCTATTAGCAAGAATCTTAGAAATGACTTTATAGGTCGCATTACAATAGGAAATCGGACGAAATTGACTAGGAGACTCCGGGTGGGGAACCTTGGGCACAAGACTAATGATAGTCGCATTGATCTCACCTAGTAACTTGCCTGATTGAAAAAAACTCGAAACAACCGTGACAAAATCCGCCCCAACAATGTCACAGGCATGCCGAAAAAACTTAATCGTGAAACCATCAGGCCCAGGGGCTTTATCATCCCTCATCGAGAACAGGGCGGACGAAATCTCCTCACTCGAGACATCTTTTAGAAGATCAGGCTAGACCTCAGGTGAGATAGCTCTATCCACATACATATCCAAAGACTTATTGCTAACATGAGTCCCTCTAGAGTGGGACCCAAGGAGGTCACAAAAATGAGACAACAGGACCTGAGGGACCTCCGACTCTAAGATCGTATGGGAGCCATCTGGGCGAACCAGACTATGAATATGGAGAAGGTTGCAGTTAGAAAGCATTTGTTGGAAAAAGAACCAGGAGCAACGGTCCCCTTCCCCACTCCAGCGAATACGGGCACAGAGACGAAAGAAATCACTTTCCTGAGAGAGCGCCTCCAAATAAGAACGGGCAAAAACACATTCACGGGCACGAAGGGAGGCATCTGAAGGAGAGGAAATAAGAAGCCCCTGGATCTCATGAAGTTTGTCCCTAAGGCCCAACACCCGCGAGGTCACATGACCTTGCTGGGAATTGAGGAGCTTGATCCCATGCTTGACAACCTTTAGCTTGGAAACGAGACGAAACATAGGCCAGCCATCCACCTCCAAAGCCCATCCAGCTTGAACAGTCTGGGCAAAGGAAGGGTGGTCACCCAGATGATTATTAAAACGGAAGGGGCCACCTCTCCTACCTTGATCGTTCTGCAAAGAGATTGTCATAGGGCTATGATCAGAGATACCAGGCAGAAGAAAAGATGTTGAGTTATAATCGAAATGCGCCAGCCACCCATCATTAACAAGAACACGATCAAGCTTGCGAAAGATACTGTCAGAGTCAGCACGTATGTTACTTCAAGTTAGAACTGGGCCACTAAACGAAAGATCTTGAAGGGATGCACGATTAAAAAAGTCGACAAACCGAGTCATACCCAAGGATTGAGCTAGGTTTCCACCCTGGGACTCCGACTAATGCTTGCAAACATTAAAATCCCTCATGAGGACCCACGGGGAAAGATTAATACCAGGCACAAGGGAGAGAAGACTATGCCATAATCGAGATTGGTTAGACTCATCATAACTGCCATAGATACAAGACACAAAAAACTCTTTACGATCCACAACCTTAGTACACAAAAGATAAAGAAATTGGTCCAAGCCACTAAGAACCGTCACTAACACAATACCTGGATCGAACCCAAACGAAATACGATCCTGGGAACTAAACTCGTAGTTCATAGACCAAAACCAACGAGGCATAATATTACGGGCAATCTCCTGCAAGCGGCTAAGCTGGACACGAGTCTCAAGAAGAGCACAAAAACTAAGATGATGCTGACTAATAAATGAGCGAGCCTCCCATTGCTTAGTGGGGTGATTTAAACCCCTGATATTCTAAGCTCCAAGGATCATGGAGGGGAGAGGGAGGGGGGATGACTCACTAGCCTCCTTGGCTTTACGCGGCCTATTGCGCCTACTCTTAGGAGGAACGAACTCTAGGGACTCTCTAAGCTGAGGGATCGCCCGGGGGGGGATCGGGACTAGAGGATCCCTTGATGAACCAGGGGCCTCTAGGGAAGGAGGGAGAACACAAGGCGCAGAGGAAGATGATGCAGGAGGATGGTCACTACTCTCATCTGCCAGGGAGGAGAGAGGGGAGGGACAGGGGGCGTCTAATTGAATCGTGTCATTAGAAGGAATCACTGGGTCTTCCTCCATGAGAGAGCAAAAACGATTTGCTACCAAAATAGGAGAGAAGATAAGGGGAGGCACTTGAGCCAGCGAAGAGGCCAGCCCCTGCTCATTAGGAACCTTAGCGGAAGACGGGGAGGCACTCGGACCTTTGACTGAAGTAGACGAAGGGGGATGATCCCGGGGAACCGACTTGCTAGCCTGTTGACCTGTCATCGAATGAGGGATTGGACCAACAGAAACTGGGGGGAGGGGCCTTATGAGAACACAAGCTATCCTTTTGACCAAAAACATGACACTGTTTACATACTGAAGGAAGCCATTGATAATCAACCATAAGTCTAGCAATCTTAGGCTCACCTGAAAACTCATCTATACCTTGGTACAATTTAATAAAATTAGGGAATGAGGACGATGCAGACATCTCAATACAAATACGGGTAAAACCTAATCTCTTACAATCCTCAGTCATAGCATCAGCATGTATAGGCCTCCCAAGTGAACTAGCAAATTCCGACAAACCCGACATAGACCAACACTCTAAAGGGACATCATAAAATTTAACCCATATTGGTAGAGATTTATGAGCTACTTTAGATAAAATCATACCTGGCTCTCAGCATTGAAGGAAAAGAGGCCTCTGGGCAAAGTGCCATGGACCTGCTTCAAAAACATGCATCATATCATCATAGGAGCTAAATCGAAAAAAGAAAAAACCTAAATTATTTGATTAAACTTCGAAGAGGCCATATTTCTGCCATAATCTCATCGCTAGATTCTGGACCGCATGGAAAGGAAGACCTTTCTCCATGAAATACCCCACCAGAGTGTTCTCCCACTGCGCTGCACCCTTCTCACGAGCTTCCATAGAGGGATGAACTCTCGGGATGCCACCAAAAACCTTTGTAAGTTGAGGGATATATTTGAGCTTAGAAGGGATGCGAGGTTGCCCACTCTCAACAACATTAGCCCAAGATCGGGCTTGTCCCGAATTATGCACCGAAGATATAGGCACTAATTTCCCAGAGTAGGGATGAGGGCTGCCCGAAATTATACCATGACCGAGGGGCGCATGGGCCGTAAGCTTCAGATCTGCCACCAAATGCTCATGGTCCACATCCATACAAACACTTGGAATTAATGATGCTGCAAATTTCAGACATAGGGCCTTAACATTCCTGTCACTCACAGTGGGCCTTAGGCCCATAACTTTATCATTCCTTCTATCATCACCAGCCGAATATGGGGCCTTAAAGCCACTAACATTCCCTTTATGCGTCGAGCCCACCTCATGAGAATTCTCATCCTTTGAAAAAGCTTTGGACAATTGGGACACACCATCTTTATTAGAGAGACCAGGACCCTTAGACCTCAACATGCCAAGCTCATAATTAGAGGAGACAACGTTGCAGGGAGCATTTAATGAAGCCAAAGACTTTTGGCCAAAAGAAGGAGGGACCTGACCCGATTCAATCACAACATCACCCAAAGTGCAATTTGCATTTAATGAATCCACAGTGCCATCCATCTCCTACTTCTGATAAAGCAAAATTGATTTGAACGTGGGGCCCACTATTTCAAACTGAGGGAGAGAAGAAGATGACTGTTGCACATCCTCCATGGTAGCATCCAAGCGAGGTATGTCTGCTGCCGCTCCACCCGCCATAACCAGCGAGCTTTCTACTTGCTGCAAATCCCGCTCCATCCGAACCCCCTCTATGGATGACGCCTCAGGTAAGAGCTTTCACGAACAGCTTCCCTGCACATAGTTGGACCCCTCAAGAGAGCCCATCGACTTCATGTTTGCCATGTCAGCCACATACGAAACAAACTGACCCATGGAACCGAGTCACACCTCACCAACGTTCTCACCATCCACCATGCACGAGGCTTCATTCTAGCCTTGCGACTGACCCTAGTTCATCTCAAACCCACCCTCACCTTCTATACCTCCAAGGACCATAGCGCGAGTCACTGCTGCCCCTTTACAACTAGTCAGTTGCGGCGGGTTCTGTTATCTTCCTCCAAGAGCTCTTCACACCACTGTTCAACTTGGACGTCCTCCACATCCTGAGATGAGAGAGACCCAGCTTCTGAGAGCGAGAGGCAATCCGTTGCCTTTATTTTTGGAGCACTGGATTCCTTAAATATACGCCTAGAGAGCCTCACATACGAGCGTTTCTTCTTCACAATGCGTGAAGAACTAGCAGCCTTCCTACTGCTTTGAACATGGATATTCGTCGCATCCATTTTTACCAAGAGCCTTGCTCCTTCAGCATTTGACTCTTAAACCAGCAGCTGCTTATGTCTCACTGAAGCTTGAGCATGAACACAGTCTTTCCATGAATTACGTTTCTATCCAGCATGCACAGAAACAGATAAAACACCTTTAAATGGTGAACTGGCCAGAAAATCCGACCGTTCCCACATGAGAAACACATTAAACCCTAAACCCAAAACCCAAAACCCTAAACCCTAAAACCCTGAACCCTGAACCCTAAACCCAAAACCCAAAACCCAAAACCCAAAACCCAAAACCTTAAAACCCTAAACCCTAAACCCCTATATTGGAATTCACACACAACAATTAGTAATACATATAATGAAAGAAGACTGAATCGTATTATGGAAATGAATTTTTTTTTTTACACATTTAACTATTATGCTAAATGTAAATTATTGTATGCTTTGTGTCATAAGATATGTCAAGTGGTAGACCTTATAAGCTAGGTGGTAGTGACCAATATAGGGGCATTCCTCCCTTGGTACTTCAGTTGGCCAAGGCAAGAGCGGTGATGAGGGTCATCTGTCTACATTCACTGGTACACTCTCTCCCCCATCTTCTTCCAATTCATTCATTGCAGTGCATGCACCCTAAGAAAATATCTTCGTAGGGGATGCTATATTTAATATTGGTAGAACCACCACCACCACCTAGCATACGTCTACCTCTTCAAGAGGTGTATCATCCATCCCCACACCAACGTCTACATCTTCACATGTATAGCCGCCCACACCAGCATCTACAAACACACATCAAGTGATCACGCCTAGGGGCACGGACTCGTATGTATTTCTTGTTTCATAAACACCCATAATCCTCTCTTACATATAAGGAAAGGGTTTAATAGCAATGTATGTGTATTTATTTATACGTATTACTAATTGTTGTGTGTTATAATAGGTTTAGTAATCCTCAATGTATTTGTGAAATTACAAAAATAATTAAGAAAAAGTTTGATCATCTGACTTACTCATTTGCTAAAATGGACCCAACTCTAAAAGTGTTATAGTTTGGAGAGTTTAAGGTACTGTGATCAAGTTCTACTTATAAATCTTTCTACATTTTCAATTTTATCATTGCACTATATTTTTAGTTTTATCATAGTTGCTATCACCATAACTATAAATTTGCAAAAACTATATGCATGAGATTCAAAAGATGAATATGGAATTCACAGGCATTTCAATAAAAAAGTAAGTGAGCGATTAAAAGATATGTT